>VNJM01002173.1:137437-195507 GCA_008042475.1 Drosophila kanapiae | reverse complement strand
AACTGGGCCGCTTGGGTGGTGGCCAGCCGCTGGGGCAGATCTTCCTCCAGCATGGGGTTCATCAGAAACCCGACGGAGCCGCAGTTCATGCCATAGACCGGCACGTTCAGGTTTTCTTCCAACACCACGCGCAGGGTTTCCAGCATGAAGCCATCGCCCCCCAGGCACACAATCACTTCGGCCTCGCCGGGGTGCACGTTGCCATACTGGCGGGCCAGACGGTCAAATTCATGGCGCGCGGCCTCGGTGGGGGCGGCCATGAAGGCAATGCGGGTCGGAACATCCTGTGCAGCAGGCAAGGGCGGCTGGGCCGGGATCGGGCTGAAGGTCATGGCAGTCGCCCCAAGGCTGATTGTGCGGAAAACAAAGGGTTTCCCTTATCCTGCAACGGCGGTGGGGTGAAGGAGGGGGAACGCATTTTTCTCCGCTTCCGCCTGCCACTGGGCTTCCGCCACATGGAGGGCGAACTGTTCAGCCAGGCAGGTGCCCAGAATGTCATCATAAACGGCAAGGGTGGCGGTCTGCATGGTCAGGGTGGTGTAGTGCTCCAGCACCATGGCGCGGGCGGCTTGCCCCATGGCCAGCCGTCCTTCTGGCGCGGCATGCAGCACGGCGGACAGCGCATCAGCCAGGGCCTCGGTATCACCGGGCGGCACGCTCAGGCCCGTCATGCCGTGCTGAACGGTTTCCAGCGCGGCCCCATGGCTGGTGACAATCACCGGGCGGCACATGGCCTGGGCCTCCACCACCACACGCCCGAAGGGTTCAGGCCGCAGGGACGGAATGACCACAGCGGTTGACAGTGCGAGGGCCGCAGGCATGTCCTGACAATGGCCCGCAAAACGCACCTGTTCGGCAAGGCCCAGCGTCTGGGCATAGGTGGCCAGTTCCTGCCCGTAGGTGCTTTTTGCGGGGCAGGAGCCTGCAAACACGCAATACCACGGCAGGGTTGGGGTCTGTTTTTTCAGGCGGGCGAGGGCATCAAGCAGAAACCGCTGGCCTTTCCACTCCGTCAGCCGGCCGGGCATCAGAATAACGGGCGTATCCGGCGGAAGCGCCCATGCCTCGCTAAGGGTATGGACGCGCTGGCCGCTTACGGCTTCCGGGCTGAACTGCCGGATATCCGCGCCACGGGGAATAACGCGCAGCCGGTCTGGCCCCACATGATACTCCTCCGCCAGCCGCTGGCCGATATGGCGGCTGATGGCGATCACACGGTCCCCTGCGGCCAGAACGGCGTTATAGCGTTTCTTGCCGGGAAAAGAATTGGCATGCACGCCGTGCCAGGTGGTGACAAACGGTGTGTCCGTGCGGCGGCACGCCAGCCGCGCCACCCAAGCTGGCGCGCGGGAGCGGGCATGAACAAGAGAGACCTGATGCTCCTGTATGATGCGTGCCAGATGGCGGGCATTGCGCATGATAATGAGCGGGTTCTTGCTGCCACAGGTTGGCAGCATGATATGTGTGGCCCCCAGCCGCTCCAGCGCGGGCACCAGCCGCCCCCCGGCGCTGACAACCACCGCTTTTGCCCCGGCCTGGGTAATGGCATCCGCCATTTCCAGCGTGCCCCGTTCTACCCCACCCTGATTCAGCGCAGGCAGGATTTGCAGGATAACGGGAGAAGATGGCGGATTAGTCATGTTCGGCTGTTAGCATGGTTTTCACGCCACAGACCACTCCGCAGTGTGCCTGCGTTGCCAAGTTGCGGGTTGACCGGTACGCAGGCTTGTTTCCCTATGGCGGGTGTGATGTCTGATTTGTCTTTTTCCGTGCGTGGTTCGGCCTTGTGCGTGCCGTTGGGGTTGGGGCTGCTGCTGCTGGCCCAGCCAGCCCGCGCCCTGCCGCAGGCGGATAAAACCCTCAGCACCCTCCATGTTCATGAACAACCCCGTGCGGCGTCTCCGGGGCAGGCAGGTGACCACTCCGCCACCCCCGGGGCCGGGCATGCAGCGGCTGCATGGACGGCTGATGCGTGTCTGGCCATGGTGGGGGAAGATCCGTTTGGCGCACGGGATTACGCGCAGGACTGGCTGCACCATGGGGGAGATCGCGCAGCCCGGCACTGCCATGCTCTGGCGCTGATTGAACTGGGGGATGAGCAGACAGCCGCGCAGGAACTGGACGATCTGGTGACCAAGGAGCCATTTTCCGGGCCGGATAGTTCCGCCAGTGTACGGGCCATCATGGCGGTAGAGGCCGTGGATGCGTGGCTTGCCGCCGGGATGCCGCAGAATGCAGTGCGGGTGGCGGATTACGCCCTAGCCATTCGCCCCGGAGATGAGGCGCTGAGTGTGGCCAAGGCGCGGGCCCTGCTGGAACTGAACAACCCGCAGGCGGTGGTGGCGGAACTGGGCGCATTGGTGGCGCATACCCCCACAGCGGGAGCAGAGGCTTATGTGCTTCTTGCCTCGGCCGAGCGGCGATGCGGCCAGCTGGACAAGGCGCGGGAGCATGTGGCCCGTGCCCTTGCGCGTGCGCCAGAAAACCCTGCTGCCCTGCTTGAGGAAGGGATCATCCGTGAGCAGGTGGGCGATGCCGTGGGCGCACGGACAGACTGGCAGCGTGTGCTCGATCTGGCCCCGGATGGGCATGAGGCCGATCTGGCCCGGCAGGATCTGGCTGTGCTGGCGGCAGACCCTGATGCTGCGGATGCGGAGTCTCCGTGAAAACGCAAGGGCAGGGTGTCATGCGGGGTGGGCCACAGAAGACGGAGCCAGAGCGTATTCTGGTGATCCGGCTAGGCGCGCTGGGAGATTTTGTGCAGAGTTTTGGTCCGTTTCAGGCCATCCGGCAGGCGCACCCGCATGCTCATATCACGCTCCTGACCACGCGACCGTTTGCGGAATTGGGCAGGCTCGCGCCGTGGTTTGACGCGGTCGAGGTGGATGCCCGTTCCCGCTGGCGCAACCTGAAAGGGGTCATGGCCCTGCGCGCGCAGTTGCACGGGTATGATCGGGTTTATGATCTTCAGACCTCTGGCCGCACGGCCCGGTATTTCTGGCTGGCGGGCCGGCCAGAGTGGTCAGGCCATGTGGCGCGCGCCGCACTGGCTCATGCCAATCCATGGCGGGATGACATGCACACCCGCGCCCGCCAGCGTGATCAGTTGCGCATGGCCGGGATTGAGGATGTACCTGTGCAGCCGGATGTAAGCTGGCTGGCCGGAAGAGGGCCGCATCTTTCATCCCCCTATGCTGTGCTGGTGCCCGGAGCTGCGCCGCATCGGCCAGCCAAGCGCTGGCCTGCGCGCCGTTACGGAGAACTGGCGCAGAAAATGGTGGCGCAGGGGCTTCTGCCCGTGGTGGTGGGGGGCGCGGCGGATAAACCGCTTGCCGAAATGATCCGCCAGTTATGCCCGCAAGCCCTTGATCTGACCGGCCAGACCAGCCTGCCCGATCTGGCCGGTGTTCTGGGCCGTGCCGCAGTAGCAGTGGGGAATGATACTGGCCCCATGCATGAGGCCGCCCTGATGGGTTGCCGTTGTGTGGTGCTGTTCTCTGCCGAGAGCAATCCAGCCCTTACCGCGCCTTTAGGGGCCGCGCCGGGGCAGGTTTGTGTGCTTTCTGTGCGTGATCTGGCTCTACTTTCTGTTGATAGGGTTGCAGCCGCGCTCTCGTGGCGTCATTAAGAGGCTTGTTTGAGACACCTGTCAGCGTGGTCTGGCGGGGCTTTTTGCGTCTGAATGTGTTGGCTTTTTGTCCCGGTGTTTCGCATCGGGCTTTCAAAATCCGTCCTTTCAGTCCCCAAGCCCTCTCCCTGCCGCCGGTTGCGGGTGTATCAGACGGTTTCTGAATGTTTTTTTTCATCTTTTCAGTATTCTGGAGTTCTTCCATGCCTGCCATCACCTTGCCCGACGGATCCGTTCGCAGTTTTGACGGGCCGGTAACGGGCACGACCATCGCCGGGTCAATCGGCCCCGGTCTGGCCAAGGCGGCGCTTGCCATGGAAGTAAATGGGGCGTTGCAGGATATCAGCCGTCCGATTGAACAGGACGCATCCATCCGCTTCATTACCCGCAAGGACCCGGAATCGCTGGAAATGATCCGGCATGACGCGGCCCACGTGCTGGCCGAGGCCGTGCAGTCCCTGTTCCCCGGAACTCAGGTCACCATCGGGCCGTCCATTGAAAACGGCTTCTATTACGATTTTTACCGCAACGAGCCGTTCAGCCCGGAAGATTTTGCCGCCATTGAAGCGCGGATGAAGGAAATTGTGGCTAACGCGGAACCGTTTGTGCGGGAAGTGTGGCCACGGGACAAAGCCATTGCCTTCTTTGAAGAAAAAGGCGAGCGCTTCAAAGCCGAACTGATCCGTGATCTGCCGGAAGATGAAGACATTTCCATCTACCGTCAGGGCGAATGGCTGGATCTGTGCCGTGGGCCGCACCTGCGCTCCACCAAGGATGTGGGCACCGCTTTCAAGCTCATGAAGGTGGCCGGGGCTTATTGGCGTGGGGACCATCGCAACCCCATGCTGACCCGCATCTACGGCACGGCGTGGCGTGACCAGAAGGAACTGGATGCACACCTGCACCAGCTTGAAGAAGCTGAACGGCGCGACCACCGCCGCATCGGGCGGGAAATGGATCTGTTCCATTTTCAGGAAGAAGCCGTGGGCCAGATTTTCTGGCACGCCAAGGGCTGGCGTCTGTATTCCGCGTTGCAGGACTATATGCGCCGGGCCCAGACCCGCAACGGCTATCAGGAAGTGCGCACGCCGCAACTGGTGGACCGCGCCCTGTGGGAGGCCTCCGGCCACTGGGACAAATACCGCCACCACATGTTTGTGGCCACGGTTGAGGATGAGGACAAGACACTCGCCCTCAAGCCCATGAACTGCCCGTGCCATGTGCAGATTTTCCGCCATGGCCTGCGGTCCTACCGTGAGCTGCCCTTGCGCATGGCGGAATTTGGGGCCTGTCACCGGTATGAACCTTCAGGCGCGCTGCATGGTCTGATGCGTGTGCGCGGCTTTACGCAGGATGACGCCCATATCTTCTGCACCGAAGACCAGATTGCTGATGAAACTGTAAAGTTCGTGCACATGCTGCATGCGGTTTACAAGGATCTGGGCTTTGAACATGTGCGCGTGAAGTTTGCTGATCGCCCTGAACAGCGGGCCGGAAGTGACGCCACGTGGGACAAGGCGGAAAGCGCGCTGAAAGAAGCCTGCACCGTGGCTGGCGTGGACTATGAATATAACCCCGGTGAAGGCGCGTTCTACGGGCCGAAGCTGGAGTTTGTGCTGCGTGACGCCATTGGGCGGGACTGGCAGTGCGGCACCTTGCAGGTCGATCTGGTTCTGCCGGAACGACTCGATGCCAGCTATATTGGTGAGGACTCCGCGCGGCACCGCCCGGTCATGCTGCATCGCGCCATTCTGGGGTCCTTTGAGCGGTTCCTGGGTATCCTGATCGAACAGCATGCGGGCCGCTTCCCGCTGTGGCTGGCGCCTGTGCAGGTTGTGGTGGCCTCCATTGTGAGTGATGCCGCACCCTATGCCGAGGAAGTGACAGCCGCCCTTCGGGAGGCTGGGCTGGCGGCTGAGGCTGACGTGCGGAACGACAAGATCAACGCCAAGATTCGCGAGCACAGCGTGGCGCGTGTGCCGGTTATTCTGGTTGTTGGCCGGCGTGAGGCAGAGCAGCGCACCGTGGCTATGCGGCGGCTGGGCAGCACGGATCAGGAAAATCTGGGCTTTGATGAGGCCGTTACCCGTCTTGCCGCAGAGGCCACACCGCCGGATATGCGCAAAAAAATGTAAAAACCAGGGTGCGATCTGGAACAAGGCAGGGATGACGGCGTTTTCTGCGCGGACACGCTTGATAAATGCCCCGGAATTGCGCACATAATACTGTGCAGAGCGGAAGCACCCAAGCGGGTGCTTTTGTTTGTTTATTGAATCCATGACAGGAGCTGACCATAGCCAGACCCCCTATTCCCGCGCCGCCCACCCGCGAGGGACCACGTGTTAACGAGGAGATCCGTGTACCGCAGGTTCGTCTGATTGACGAAAACGGCGAGATGGCCGGTGTATTGACCACCCGTGATGCGCTTGCGCGTGCTTACGGCGTTGGGCTTGATCTTCTTGAAATCAGCCCGAACGCTGAGCCGCCCGTTGCCAAGATACTGGATTACGGGAAGTTCAAGTACGAGCAGCAGAAAAAGCGCAACGAAGCCCGCAAGAAGCAGAAGGTTATCGAAATCAAGGAAGTCAAGGTTCGTCCGAATATCGACGAAAATGACTACCAGGTTAAGATGCGTTCCGTGAAAAGCTTCCTGGGGGATGGCGACAAGGTCAAGGTGACCCTCCGCTTCCGTGGGCGCGAAATGGCGCATCAGGAACTGGGGATTAAGGTTCTTGAGCGTATCCGCACGGAAATGGATGAACTGGCCAAGGTGGAGCAGATGCCGCGCCTTGAAAACCGCCAGATGATCATGGTGCTCGCACCGCGGTAACAGGGGGCAGGACGGCCTGTCAGAGACCTCTCAGGCTTGTGTCTGACTGATATAAAAAAGCGCGTTGTGCAGGATCTTGCACAGCGCGCTTTTTTGTTGAGGGGTGGTTCTGGTTGCGGCCTTTTGGCGGAAGATCCTGCAAGTCTGGTAGCATGTCCCTTTCGGTTGGCCGGTAGAACCAATGGCGTGAGAGTTGGGCCTACCGGATAAGCGGGGAAGAGGTGCGTTTGCGTTCTTCTCAGTTCAGGGGGCCAGAAGTACTGTGGCGTTGGCGGAAGCGCGGACCGTCTGCGTTTCCATAGTGCTGGAAGGCGGGGGAGCAGCATCCGCAACGCTACGGGCGGCCATGGCGGCCATGAACATAGGGCGCGGAAACGGCGTGCCAGAAACAGAGACCGTGGCAAAACGCACCACATGGAGCCCAAGGGACGCGGCCAGAGTCTCAGCCTGTTTTTTTAGATCAGCAACAGCCGCTTTTTCGGCTTCCAGCAGAAGGGTTTGCTGCTTCTGCGGAGAAAGGGACCATTCCAGCCCTTCCAGAAGCAGACCATTGGCCTGAAGTTTTCCGGTCAGGGGCAGCAGGGTTTTGCCGTCTGGCGCGGTGAAGGTCATGGTTTGGCTGGCGGACCATGAGGACGCCTGCTTTTCCTTTTCGCCGCGAATTTCAGAGACCGAATAATGCAGAATGGCTGCGGTTACGCCACCAGCCTGCTCGGCAAGTTCAGCGGCCTTATGCACCTGTGTGTTAACGGCCTGCTGGGCGGCGGCAGCACTGCTATCGCGGCTTTGGGCACGGAAGCTGGCGGTAAGCTGATCCGGTGGAGCTTCCACTGAGCCCGAGCCTGTCAGGTCCAGTTTGGTATAAGAGTCTTCGGCTTTACTGTCCTGTGCATGGGCCGGCCCAATGCTGAACATGGCCATGGCGCAAGCGACCGGGGCTGCGTAGCGGAGAGAAAAGAAGCGGCTCATGGCAGATATTGTCCTTATTTTATAGCGCGGCAAAGACAGCAATACTGGCCAGGAAAGAGGATCTTTCAAACCAGCCCCACCGCAACGTTCTGAAACAGTCTTCATTTTCAATATTACAGGACATCCATGGCGGAAATCTGGAGAGCATGCCTTTTTTACGTCTGTTTCGGCGAATGGAAGAGAAGAAGCGGGAAAGGGACGGGAGAAACCGTGTGCAGATGGGAATGGTAGAGGGTGCCGGATCTGGCGTGTGTATCTGCGCAGACGGTTAACCTTGGTTGCCGGTTTCCGAATGTATTTTCAGATAAGGGAGAGAGTGCGCCGCCGCGGGGTTCGCAGCGGCGCTTATGCGAGTAAGTTGCAACAAACAGAGTAAAGTTACTCCCGCTTTGGGAGGACTGCTCTGTTTACGGAAAACCTATTCCTGAAGCATATAGCC
Organism: Drosophila kanapiae; assembly: GCA_008042475.1. Taxonomy (NCBI): domain Eukaryota; kingdom Metazoa; phylum Arthropoda; class Insecta; order Diptera; family Drosophilidae; genus Drosophila; species Drosophila kanapiae. Next base: position 187,641 of record VNJM01002173.1, on the reverse strand, counting down.
AGCGTTGCGCACAGTATGCACCAACGGACGACCGAAGGGTTTATCGATCTTTTGCCGCAGGCGGGAGACATGCACGTCAATCACGTTGGTCTGCGGGTCAAAATGGTAATCCCACACGCCTTCCAGCAGCATGGTGCGGGTAACCACCTGCCCTGTGTGGCGCATCAGAAATTCCAGCAGCCGGAATTCACGCGGCTGAAGGTCTATCCTCTGTCCGGCCCGTTTCACACCGCGGGACAGCAGATCAATTTCCAGATCTCCTACCGTCAGGCGGGTCTGGGGCTGGATTTCGTTTCTGCTGCGGCGGACCAGCGCCTCAACGCGGGCTTCCAGTTCGGCAAAGGAAAACGGTTTGGTGACGTAATCATCCGCGCCAGCCTTAAGGCCAGCCACCTTGTCTTCCACCTCTGCCAGAGCGGAGAGCATAAGCACCGGAGTCAGGTTGCCTTGCCCGCGCAGGGTTTTGATAAGGTGCAGGCCGTCCACTCCATGGGGGAGCAGACGGTCTAGAATGACGATGTCAAATTTTTCATTGATGGCTAGCGCAAGGCCATCTTTGCCGTTGTCAGCCTGCTCTACCAGATGTCCGGCCTCTGATAAGCCTTTGGCGATGAAATTTCTGACCGTGAGGTCGTCTTCGATAACAAGAATGCGCATTACCTGAACTTTGACTCCGGAACGAATTACCAAAAGATTACGGTCTTCCTACTCCAGTGTCACGATAGCGTGTCTATACGCGTTCGTCATCTCCTAACGGGGGTGTCAGGCCATCAAAAATGGCAAGAAGTGCAGCAGTGAGAGGCGAGGCGAAGATCAAACCCGGAAAGCCGAGGATGGCACCGAATAAGGTTTGCGAAAGAATGGTAATGGCTGGGGGCATCTGCACAGCATGGCGCTGGATGACGGGGGCGAGAATATTCCCCTCTACAAACTGGATAACGCTATAAAGCGCCGCCACCATTATGGTTTCGCGCGTGCCAAGAGAAAGTGCCAGCAGCAGGGCAGGCACCGCCCCCATGATCGCCCCGATATACGGGATAAAGTTACACAGGCCCGCCAGCACGCCCAGCGCCAGCGCCAGAGGTACCCCGATAAACCACAGTCCAATGCCCGAAAGCGTGCCTACCACCAGCATGTCCAGAGACTGCCCCGCCACCCACGCCCACAGGCTCTGGCCTGCGCGCAGCATCAGGGCTTTGGCGCGGGGGCGCTGGGTTACGGGCACCAGCCGGAGCGCGCCGTTGGCATAAAGTGAGGGAGACATGGCAAAATACAGGCCAGCAATCAGAATGACCACAATGGTGCCCAGTGCGCCAAACGCGGAGCCCACAATGCCCGTCATGGAACCTGCAATGCGCGACCCCAGAGAAGCGAGACTGCTGCCGCCACCCTGTTTCCCGCCAAGAGAGGCAGGCAGGTAATTCAGAATCATCTGGCCGGTAGGACTGCTCTCCAGCGTTGCGCGGAGAGAGGTTTCCTGCTGGTGCAGCGCATCCTGCAGGCGTGAGACCTCACTGACAATGGCCGGTCCACTGCCCCAGATCAGCAGGGCCACGGCCGCAATCAACCCAACCGTGACAGCCGAGAGCGCCCAACCGTACCGCATGTGCAGATGTTTCACGAGAATACGGGACAGACCATGCAGAACCACGGCAAACAGTGTGGCGGCAAAAATAACGGTCAGAACATCACCCAGCAGCCAGACCGTCAGGGCAATGACGGCAAGGGCTAGCGTCAGACGGAGAATATGCGTGATGCTGCCCAGCCATGCGGCGGGGCTGTTATCAGCATTCGGAGCAGGGAGCGGCGTATCTGTTGCAGTATCTACAGTGGAAGAAGAAGAGTCGGACGTCATAAAAAAGGCTCTTTCACAATAAGGCGTAGGTCAGACAACGGCAGAACAGGCGCCCTGGGTGCATTACGGACTGTAATAAAGTCAGATATTCCGTAAGGGAGTGTCATTTTTGAAACAATTTGCGGGATGTATTCCTTAAACCATTGCAGAAATGTCTGGCGGGAAAGAGCAGGCACTTCAAGGACTTTTCCTGCGCCCCTGTTGTAGAAGGACAAGGAGTGGACGGGAGAACATTGCACGATGCGTCCTGAATACAGGTGCAGAAAGCCGCAGACTCACGGAAACAGACGGTGAGGATAAGGACGCACGATAGTAAGAGAGGCCGTGAAAAATATGCCGAGCAGCAGGAGGGCTAGCCCCGATAGGAGGCCGCCTTGCCTGCTTTTTCAGTCTTCCTCGGCGTTGGCGGCTTCCAGTTCTGCTTCGGCTTCCAGCCAGCGTTCTTCAACTTCTGCCTGTTCCTTGCCAATGGCGGCCAGCCGGGTGTTCAGGCGGGTGACATCTTCTGCCTTGCCATCCGTATAAAGGGCGGGGTCTACCAGCGATGCTTCTATCTTGGCGCGTTCGGTGGCCAGTTTGGCCAGCCGGGATTCGGTATCCTTGATGATCTTGCGCAGGGGGGCCTGCGCCTTGCGGGCCTCCGCCCGTTCGCGCCTGTCATCCTTCCGGCTTTGCTGGGAGGCTGTGTCCTGCTGTTTGGCACTGCGGTTGGCGGAGCGGTTCTGTTCAATCAGCCAGCTTTTGTATTCCGCCATATCGCCTTCAAAAGGCGTCACCTTGCCATCCGCCACCAGCCACAGGCGGTCCGCCACCAGTTCCACCAGATGCGGGTCATGACTGATAAGCAGCACGGCGCCTTCAAATTCGGAAAGGGCACGCACCAGCGCATCTCGCGCATCCAGATCGAGATGGTTGGTCGGTTCGTCCAGAATCAGCAGCTGGGGCGCATCCCGTGTGGCCAGCGCCAGCAGAAGGCGGGCTTTTTCACCACCCGAGAGGTCGCGTACAGGGGTTTCCGCCCGGTCCGCATCCAGCCCGAAGCGGGCAAGCTGGGCACGGATAACGGGGGGCAGCGCTTTGGGCAGGGCGCGGGCCATATGGTCTATCGGGGTATCGTTCAGCACCAGTTCTTCGGCCTGATGCTGGGCAAAATAGCCGATCTTCAATCGCGGATTGCGTTCCAGCGTGCCAGAGAGCGGTTCAAGTCGCCCCGCCACCAGTTTGGCGAAGGTGGATTTCCCGTTACCGTTGGCACCCAGCAGAGCAATACGGTCTTCCATATCCAGCCGCAGCGAGATGTTGGAGAGCACAGGCTTGCCGCCATAGCCCACACTCACGCGGTTCATGGTCAGCATGGGGGGTGGAAGCTGTTCCGNGAGCACAGGCTTGCCGGCATAGCCCACACTCACGCGGTTCATGGTCAGCATGGGGGGTGGAAGCTGTTCCGGCTCCGGGAAGGCAAAGCGGGTGGGCGCATCTTCCACCACGGCTTCAATGGCGGGCAGTTTTTCAAGCGCTTTCAGCCGTGCCTGTGCCTGCCGGGCTTTGGTGGCCTTGGCGCGGAAGCGGTCCACAAAGGACTGCATATGGGCACGCTGGGCCGCAATTTTTTCTGCCTGCCGGGCCTGTTGCAGGGCGTGCTCGGTGCGGATTCGTACAAAATTCTCGTATCCGCCGGGGGTCAGGGTCAGTTTGCCTTTGTCCAGATGGGCAATGGCATCCACACACGAATCCAGAAGGCCGCGATCATGGCTGACAATCAGCGCCGCACCGGCGAATCGGATCAGCCATGTTTCCAGCCAGAGGGTGGCTTCAAGGTCCAGGTGGTTGGTGGGTTCGTCCAGCAGCAGCAGGTCGGGCTCCAGAAACAGCGCCGTAGCCAGAGATACACGCATCCGCCAGCCGCCCGAAAAGTCTGACACAGGGCGAAGCTGGGCTTCTGCGTTAAACCCAAGCCCCGCCAGAACCGAAGCCGCACGGGCAGGGGCGCTCTCCGCCCCGATGGCGCGCAGGCGTTCGTGAATTTCGGCAATACGCACGGGGTCTGTTGCGGTTTCAGCCTCGGTCAACAGGGCCGTGCGCTCGGTGTCTCCGGCCAGAACCGTCTCGATCAGCGAGGCACCATCGGCCGGTGCTTCCTGTTTCACGCGGGCCATGCGTGCGCGGGCAGAGAGGCGGATTTCCCCGCCATCTGGCGCAATATCGCCCGCAATGGCGGCCAGCAGGGTGGATTTTCCGGCTCCGTTGCGCCCCACAAGCCCAACCTTGCGGCCTGGCTCTATGGAGAGGTCAGCCTGATCAAGCAGGGTGCGGCCTGCAATGCGGAGGGTAAGGTCTGAGATGACAAGAAGACTCAACGGGGCTCTCGTTTCTGCTGCAAGTGTCGTTTGATGAGGGAAGTACCTACCAGCCTGCGCGAATATGCTCTAGAGGAGCAGGCTGAAAGGCCGCGTTTCTGGCGGCTGAACCACAGAGGAGACCCCAAGATGGCGACAGAACGCACTCTTTCCATTATTAAGCCCGACGCAACCCGCCGCAACCTGACCGGCAAGATCAACGCCGTGTTTGAAGACGCTGGCCTGAAAATTGTGGCTCAGAAGCGCGTGCAGCTGACCCCGGCCCAGGCTGGCGCTTTCTACGCAGTGCACAAGGAACGCCCGTTCTACAATGATCTGGTATCCTTCATGATCTCCGGCCCGGTTGTGCTGCAGGTTCTGGAAGGCGAAAACGCCGTTGCCAAAAACCGCGAAGTGATGGGCGCTACGGACCCGAAAAAGGCCGAAGCACACACCATCCGCGCTCAGTTTGCTGAAAGCATTGAAGCAAACTCCGTGCACGGTTCTGACAGCGCAGAAAACGCTGCCAACGAAATCCGCTTCTTCTTTGCGGAAACCGAAATTCTTCCCTGAGAAGAATTGAGGCACCACGCCTGATGCCCTGAAAAGGGCGGAGGCACGGTTCAGCAACAGGCCCGGCCGGGCATTCTGCGCATGATGCGTCAGGATGCCGGGTGCGGGCCTGTTCTGTTTTTGGGCCTGTGCTGCACGCAGAAGTTATAAGTGACATGCATCCACGGATCAGCGCGTGCGTTTTATAAGGCGGCCAAAAGTAAAATATTTCAAATCAAGGCATTATTGTCTTTTTTGATACGCCCTTCAGCAAGGTGGCCGTCAGATGCATGGGTGATGGCAGGTTGTCTCCATGTTCCCGCAGGCGAATAGTTTATAGTTTGCGCCTTCAACTCTTGCTGACACATTCGGCCCGATGCTGCGTTTGCATCTGCCGCTACCGAAAGGAATGGCATGAAAGTTCTGGCGGTTCATCCCAGTGCTCTGATGTACACAAAAGTGTTTCTCAGGCTCGAACCTCTTGGCCTGGAACTGGTGGCCGGGGCGGCGCGTGATGCCGGGCACGATGTCCGGATTATTGATCTACAGGTTGAGACCCATAAGGATTACTGGAAGCTGGTGCATGATTTCCAGCCTGATGCGGTCTGTTTTTCAGGCAGTTATCTGGCCAATGTACCGGAAATTATTGATCTCTGCCGCGCAACGCGCCTGCATTATCCCAATATTTTCCAGTTCATTGGAGGGCACTCCGTCTCCTTTATCGCGCGGGATGTGCTGGCGCTGTCTGAAGGGGCGGTCAACTGTATCCTGAAAGGGGAGGGTGACGCATCCGTTGGCACGCTGCTGAAGGCGGTGGAAGACGGCACGGACATTCTGGAAGTGCCCGGTGTGGTCACCATGGATGGGGAAGGCCCGCCGCCCACTTTTGTGAAATCCCTTGATGATATCCGCCCTGCGCGTGATCTTCTGCGGCACCGTAACAAGTATTTTATCGGCACGCTTGATCCGGCGGCGTCTATCGAATTTGCGCGTGGTTGCCCGTGGGACTGCACATTCTGTTCCGCCTGGACCTTCTATGGTCGCTCCTACCGCACCGCCAGCCCACAGGTGATTGCGGACGAACTGGAGGAGATCAAGGAGCCGGGTATTTTCATTGTGGATGACGTGGCCTTTGTGCATGAAGAGCACGGCATGGCCATTGCCAATGAGATTAAGAAACGCGGCATCAAGAAAGAATACTACCTTGAAACCCGTGCAGACGTGCTGCTGCGCAACAAGGACGTGTTCAAGGTCTGGAGCGAAATTGGTCTTTCCTACATCTTCATCGGTATGGAAGCGGTGGATGAGGAAGGGCTGAAGCAGTTCCGCAAACGCGTCTCTCTCGACAAGAATTTTGAAGCTCTGGATTATGCCCGTTCACTGGGTCTGATTGTGGCCATCAACATTATTGCTGACCCCGATTGGGACCGTAGCCGCTTTGAAGCCGTGCGCCAGTGGTGTCTGGAAATTCCGGAAATTGTGAATATTTCCGTCACCACCCCCTATCCGGGCACGGAAATCTGGCACAGGGAAGCGCGCCGCCTGACCACGCGTGACTATCGCCTGTTTGATATTCAGCACGCTGTTCTGCCTACCAAACTGCCATTGCCTGAGTTCTACGAGGAACTGGTGAAAACCCAGCAGGTGCTCAACACCAAGCATATGGGGTGGCAGGCGCTCAAGGATACCGCTGGCATTGCCGGACGGCTGCTCCTGAAGGGGCAGACCAACTTTGTCAAAATGCTGTGGAAGTTCAATTCGGTCTTCAACCCAAAGCTTCAGCTTGCCGACCATATGCGCAAGGCCCGCTACCTGATGCCGATCCAGCCCGATGTGGTGAAATCCATCGACCGCAAGGATCTGTATGTGCACGGCCCCGGTGGACGCAAAACCCGTGCGCTGGATGACAAGACAGAAAAGTTTGTGGACGAAACCCGGATGGGCGAAAACGTCTGAACGGAAAACGAAACTGCCACGTGAGACCTGCCGGAGCCTGTTGACACAGGCCCCGGTCTAGTCAGCACGCTTCAGACGATCAGACGATCAGACGATCAGACGATCAGACGATCAGACGATCAGACGATCAGACGATCAGACGATCAGACGATCAGACGATCAGACGATCAGACGGGGTGCGGTCAGTTTTTAGTCTGGTCGTCCGGCATGTCAGGCGGCGGAAAGTGGAAGGCCGCGCTGGTATAGGTTTCAATCACGGCGCTGAGTGGCAAACCATCGGGCTGATGCAGCACGGCCTGATGGCGCAGGGTTTGCGGTGCCAGATCCAGAGTCTCGCCTGTCCCGGCGGGGATAGGGGTGTTTTCCCATCCCTGTGGTAGGGGAGACCACAGCCGCTCTGCCACCACCAACTGCCGGGTGAATGCGAGATCTGCAATGGCACGCCCGAATGGGGTGTCTGTGGTTTCCAGCGCTGTGTTCATCTTTGCCGTCAGGCGTTCAGGCAAATACCAGTTTTCTGCGTCGGATAGCACCAGACTGCCGCACATCAACCGCACATGCCGATAGCGCAGAGCCTTCTCTCCTTGTGCGGGAAGGGCCAGATGCACACGCAAACTATCTGGGCACGGGCGCTGGGGGGTATCCACAAGAATTGCTCTGACAGCGGGTGCGGCAGGCGTGCCTCCGGCAAGGTGATGGGTGCGGCACCAGTGTTCCAGTGTGCGGGTGGCGCTGTCTGTGGTGAGCAGCGCGTTATCCAGCATGTTCAGCAAAGCTGTGAGCATCAGCCGGTGGGGCGCGGTATCTCGCCAGGCAGACGGAAGCGCGGAAGCCGATGGGGAAACAGAGCGAATTTTCTGCATAGGCTGGTTTTATCGCACCTGTGGCACGGCGCACAGGGGATGAAAGTAAGGACCCCGCTTTAGGCAGGCCAATAAGTGCTGTATGCTGCATGCAGTCATGACAAAATGGGAGGCGAATGGACTTATGGCTACGGCAAGTTTCATTGTCGAAGGAATGTCCTGCGACGGGTGTGTTTCTGCCATCAAGCGCGCGCTGGCCGCCGTGGATGGGGTGCAGGATACGGATGTCAATCTGGCAACCGGGGAAGTGAAGATTCAGTATGACCCTCAGCGGGCTGGAACGTCTTCCCTACAGAACGCCATTCGGGGTGCCGGGTACGACGTAAGCTGATGCATTGTGGCTCCCATTATGGGGCCAGAACGTGCGGATAACATCCGGTGCAGTAAAGTCCTCCTTGGGCATGACATGTCATGCGGTGTGCACGGGGGGGATGTGCCAGCCGGTGCTCTATGCTGCGTGCAGCAGGCGTGGCAATGTGACGCCGGTAAGGCTGGGGCAAAAGCCCCATGGCGCACGGAAATGGTGAGTTTGGTGGGAATGCGAGCAAAAAAGACCCTCGGCCTTGGCATGATGCTGGGTGGATTGGCGCTGCTGGGCGGCTGTTCTTCTGAAATTGGACGGGTGCCGCTGCTGGATACGGATGTGTCCTGCCTGCGCAAGCAGATGAAGGGCCCCATGTTTCTCAGCTTTCCGCTTGCAGCCAATACCTGCCAGCGTATGAGCAATCATAATCTGGTGTTGGGTGAGAAAAACGCACACCCGCTGCCGCTGAACCTGAAAGATGCGCCAGACCTGCAAAAGCAGGCGGATGAATACGGTTACAGCTATACCAAATAAGCGCCGAAAGGCGTGTGGGCTGTTGCCCTAGCTTTCCAGTTCCGTGTCCCAATACAGGTAATCACGCCAGCTTTCGTGCAGATAGTTCGGCGGGAAAGCGCGCCCGTTATCCTGCAACTGCCATGATGTAGGCCGTGCAGGCCGTGCGCGGGGCAGCATGCCAATAACATGCGGCAGATGCGGGCCTTTGCGCAGATTACAGACACCGCAGGCCGTTACCACGTTTTCCCACGTGGTGCGTCCACCCTTGCAGCGCGGAATGACGTGGTCAAATGTCAGATCATGTGTGGGGAATTTGTCACCGCAATACTGGCAGGAAAAATTATCCCGCAGGAAAACATTGAAGCGGGTAAAAGCTGGTTTCCGGGCGGCTGGAACGTAGTCTTTCAGCGCAATAACGCTTGGGAGGCGGAAGGTGCGGTGGGGGGAATGAACTTCAGCATCATATTCGCTCAATACAGAAACCCGGTCCAGACACACGGCCTTCATTGTGTCCTGCCAGGACCAGAGCGAGAGCGGAAAGTAAGAGAGCGGACGAAAATCCGCATTAAGGACCAGTGCCGGAAAATTCAGCGTACTGCCATCAGCCAAAACCCGCCTCCCTGTTTCTCGTGAGGGCGCAGCTTCAACACTGGCGTTATAAACTCTGAGCGGAACGCCGTTGGAGGTGCGTCGTCGAGATCACTTTGTGTCAACAGTATTGCAGATAACCGGGCTTGCAGCAAGAAAACGCGCAAGTATTTCATAAAACAGTATTATTTCTCTATTGGCGTCATCTGGAGGCTGTTTGAAAAATCTGTCAGGGTGGTCGGGCAGGTGTGTTTGTGGCTGATTGTTTTGGTGTGTCGTTTCGATGTCAGCCACCCTGCTGGCACATCTGGTTTTTCAGCCCCGGAGGGCGGTTATCGGCCTTCAGATGCCGGCGTTTCAAACGGCATTTTGGTGGGAAGGGATTGTTGCAGACTGTAAAGGGGAAAGTGTGAATGTGGGTCACCCGTTTTGCACCGAGTCCAACCGGGTTCCTGCATCTTGGCCATGTGGCGTCGGCTTTGTTCGGGTGGCGATACGCAAAGCCGGGCGGCCGCTGGCTGGTGCGGATGGAGGATATTGACCCGCAACGCTGTCGCGCTGAATACGCTACCGCCATTCTGGAAGATCTGGACTGGTTGGGCCTGAAGCCGGATGGCGCGGCGCTATATCAGTCGGCTCGTATGCCCGCTTATGCCCGCACGTTGGCGGAGCTTGACCGGCTGGGGGTGTTGTATCCGTGCTTTTGCACCCGCTCGGAGATCGCACGGGAACAGGCGGGCATGTTCTCCGCCCCACATACTGCCCCGGATGGCAGTCTGCTCTATCCCGGAACCTGCCGTCACATCAGCGGGCCGGAACGGGCGCGGCGTTTGGCGGAAGGCAAGCCACACGTTCTGCGGCTGGATATGGAAAAAGCGCTTGCCTTGGTGCGTGAAAAAGCCAGCCTGGAAGCAGAAGCAGAAGCAGAAGCAGAAGCAGAAGCAGAAGCAGAAGCAGAAGCAGAAGCAGAAGCAGAAGCACTTCCCGCACGATCACAGTGCGGGCATTCTCCGCACGCACCGGAGCGAACGCAGGGGAGGAGGGGCGAAGGGCAGCAACAGGCGCGCATTGGCGGCGGCACAGAGCAGGACCATTTTCAGATGAAGCGTTCCGTATGGCCGCTGGTTTATGAAGATCTGGACCGGGGGCAGGTGGTCTGCACGCCGGAATTGTTTGGCGATGTCGTGCTGGCGCGTCGGGATGTGCCTGCGTCTTATCACCTTTGTGTCACGCATGATGATGCCATGCAGGGTGTCACGTTGGTGGCGCGGGGGGAGGATCTACGCCCGGCCACGGACCTGCACCGGCTGCTGCAGGCGCTTATGGGGTGGCGCACGCCCACGTATGTGTTTCATCCGCTTTTATGTGATGCGCAGGGACGGCGGCTGTCCAAACGGGATGGTGCGGCGTCCGTGCGGGAGATGCGCGCAGCGGGGATGACACCGGAAGCCGTGCGGGCCATGGCGGTGTTTGCGGGGTGCTCCACCTGAAAAGAGTAGGGGCAGCGCGAGAAGAGCCGCGCCTTACGTAAAAATCATGGCAGAAAGGCCTTTCTCCGGTTCCGCCGAAGGCAGAAGCGCATTACTGTGCCGCGCGAAGCGGGATTTTTGGAATCATCTCCCATTATGCTTCGGCCGCCTGAGGCGGCGAGAATGAAAAATTGAGTCAGGAAGTGTGGAAATCATGAGCATTGTCGCTGACCGTCTGAACAGGATCAGCCCCAGTCAGACGATTGTTATTTCGACCAAGGCCCGCGCGCTGAAGGCGGAAGGTCGGGATATTATCAGCCTTTCAGCCGGAGAGCCGGATTTCCGCACCCCGGACAATATTGCCCGCGCCGCCATGAAGGCGATTGAAGACGGCAAAACCCGCTACACCGATGTTGCGGGCACCCCCGAACTGCGCAAGGCCGTGGCGGAACGCTTCCGCATGGATAGCGGGCTGGATTACACGCCCGAGGAAGTGATTGTTTCCACCGGCGGCAAGCAGGTGATCTACAACGCCATGATGGCCTCCCTGAACCCTGGGGATGAAGCCATTATTCCGGCTCCGTGCTGGGTGTCCTACCCTGATATTGTCACGCTGGCGGAAGGCGTGCCGGTGATTGTGCCCTGCAAGCGTGAAAACGGCTTCAAGCTGACCGCTGAGGAACTGGAAGCCGCCATTACGCCGCGCACCAAATGGTTCTTCCTGAACTCCCCATGCAACCCCACGGGGGCAGCTTATTCCGCTGAAGACCTGCGGCCGCTGTGTGATGTGCTGCTGCGCCACCCGCATGTGTGGGTCTTTACGGACGATATTTACGCCAAGCTGGCGTACGATGGTTTCCGCCCCGCCACGTTTGTGGAAGTGGAACCCCGCCTGCGTGCTCGCACCGTGACCATGAACGGTGTTTCAAAGGCCTATGCCATGACCGGCTGGCGCATTGGGTTCTCTGGCGCGCCAGTGGAAATGACCAAGGCCATGAACAAGCTGCAGGGGCAGTCCACCTCCAACGCGTGCTCCATTGCACAGGCCGCTGCGGTTGAAGCGCTGACCGGCCCGCAGAACTTTATTGGCGAGATGGTGACAACCTATCAGGGCCGGCGTGATCTGGTGGTGTCCATGCTCAATCAGGCAAAAGGCTTGCAGTGTGACAAGCCGGAAGGCGCGTTTTACGTGTTTCCGTCTCTGGAAGGCTGTTTGGGCAAGACCTCTGCCGGTGGCCACAAGCTGGATACGGATGAAGCGTTCGTAACGGCTCTGCTGGAAGAAGAAGGTGTGGCTGCTGTGCATGGCTCCGCCTTCATGTATCCGGGCCATATGCGGATTTCCTATGCCACGGATACGGAAAGCCTGCGGGAAGCCTGCGCGCGCATCCAGCGTTTCTGCGCGGGGCTTGTGTAAGCATGGTCCGCTCTTTTGCCCGCCGGATGCAAGGGCTGCCCGCGCCTGCCACCATTGAAATGGCGCGGCGCGCCCGTGCCCTGCGGGCAGAAGGCAAACAGGTGATTTCTCTGGCGTTGGGGGAACCGGATTTTCCCACGCCAGCCGCCGTGGTGGAGGCTGCGCATCAGGCAGCGCTGGCCGGGCAGACCAAATATCCGCCAGTTGATGGCACCCCGGCGCTGAAGGCGGCAGTTGCCCGCAAGTTCAGCCGCGAGAACGGGCTGGACTATGCCCCGGACGAGATCATGGTCTCCAACGGTGGCAAACAGGTTATTTTCAACGCCTTCATGGCCACCCTGAATGATGGGGATGAAGTGGTGGTGCCCGCCCCTTATTGGGTGAGTTACCCGCTTATTGCCCGCATGTTTGGTGGTGTGCCGGTCTATGCGCCCTGCCGGGAAGAAGACGGCTTTCGCCTGAAAGCCGAGGCGCTGGCTGCGGCCATGACCCCCCGCACGCGCTGGGTGGTGCTGAACTTCCCCAACAACCCTACCGGCGCGGTGTGTGAACAGGCTGATCTGCACGCCGTGGCAGAGGTGCTGCGGCAATACCCGGATGTATGGATTCTGTCTGATGAGATCTATGAACATCTGGTTTTTGATGGCGTGCAGTCAGCATCGATTGCGGCCGTAGCGTCCGATCTGAAAGACCGCATCATCACGTTGAATGGTGTCTCCAAAGCCTATGCCATGACCGGCTGGCGCGTAGGGTTTGCCGGTGGCCCGAAAGATCTGATTGCCACCATGCGGGCCGTACAGGGAAACGCTACCTCTGGCATCTGCACCATTGCTCAGGCCGCCGCTGCCGCCGCGCTGGATGGTCCGGCTGATCTGGTGCGTACCATGGCCGAAACATACAGCCGCCGCCGTAAGATGGTGGTCGAGGCTTTACGTGCTGTGCCCGGCTTGACCTGCGCCATGCCGGAAGGGGCGTTTTATGCCTATCCGGGTGTGGCGGGTTGCCTTGGCCGCACAACAGCAGGCGGAACCCGGCTTGAAACCGACCATGATTTTGCAGTGGCTTTGCTGGAAGAAGCGCATGTGGCCACGGTTCCGGGTTCAGCGTTCGGGCTGTCTCCCTATCTGCGCCTTTCCTGCGCCACCCGTGATGAAGACCTGAAAGACGCCTGCACCCGCATTGCCCGGTTTGTGGACGATCTGCACTAAAGGAAGTTGTAGGACGCGAGCCGTTTTGCGTTAAACCGTTTGTTCTTTCTGGTGTTGGCGCGCCAGATGCTCTTTCAGGACGACACAGACCGGATAAAGCGTAAAACGCCATCCCCTACGTTCTGGTAGGCGTAGTTCTGAGCGCTGCTATAAATGGTGAAGTCATTGGCGGGCACAATCTGGCTTTCCGTGTCAAAATCCAGCCGCAATGTGCCTTGCAGCACAAAAATCATTTCATGCCAGCCTTCCGGGTCCGGATCAGCCGTGTAGCGCTCGCCTACTTCCAGAGACCACAGCCAGAGTTGGGTATCATGCCGGGCAGGGGCAGCCCCCAGCAATGTGGCCTGACTCTGTGGTCCTACGCCACGCCACATCACTTCCTCCAGCCGCCGGATTTCACGCTCGGGGTTGCTGACCAGTTTCAGGAAGGACGTGTTCAGGGCTTCCGCCAGGCGGTCCAGCGTGCCCAGGCTGATATTGGCGTTGCCGGTTTCCAGATTCACAATCATGCGGCGGCTGATGCCGGAAGCCACGGCTAAAGCTTCCTGACTTAAGCCAGCTTCTTTGCGTAGGCGGCGAAGATTGGTTCCCACATGGGCAAGAACATCAGAACGCGGGGCTTGATTGTGCATTATAGTGCCCATATATGCTGCAAACTATGAACCGGATTCATCCCACCTCTGTGTCGCCAGTCAAGATGCTCTCCCGTCAGGAGATGATTTTGATTGGCATTACCATGTTGTGGGGGGCAACGTTCCTCATCATTCATAATACCATGCGCCATACCGGCCCGCTTTTTTTCGTAGGGGTAAGGTTCATAACGGCGGGTATCATGTCCGTGGTGCTGTTCCATAAATCGCTGGGCGGGTTCCGGCGGCATGAGGTCAAGGCCGGGGCCTGTATCGGGGTGGCGGTGTTTCTTGGCTACAGTCTGCAAACTCTGGGGTTGAAAACCATTCCCAGCAGCCAGTCCGCCTTTATTACGGCATTGTATGTGCCAATGGTTCCGTTTCTGCAATGGGCGGTCCTGCGCCGCAGGCCCCATGCCATGAGTTGGGTTGGCGTGGCCTGCGCCTTTGTGGGGCTTGTGCTGCTGACAGGGCCGAATGCCGCCACCGGCCTACAGTTCAGTGCCGGAGAAATCTCCACGCTGTTGTGTGCATTGGCCATTGCCGTGGAAATTATTCTGATCAGCCGCTTTGCGCCGGGCGTGGATAGCCGCCGGGTGACCATGGTGCAGCTTCTGGTGGCGGGGATGCTGGCTTTTTGTGCCATGCCGTTTGCGGGTGAGGCCGTGCCTGCCTTTTCCTGGGTTTGGGTAAGTGCTGCGGTCGGGCTGGGAGCCATGACAGCCATTATCCAGTTTGCCATGAACTGGGCGCAGAAAACCGTCTCCCCGACCAGAGCAACCGTGATCTATGCGGGTGAACCCGTATGGGCAGGGTTGGTAGGGCGCATGGCGGGAGAGGTTCTGCCGGCCTCTGCTCTTGTGGGGGCAGGGCTGATTGTGGCGGGCGTACTGGCTAGCGAACTGCGCTTGCCCCGTAATCGCAAAAGGACGGCTGCCTCATCAATCGAGATAAAACAAGCGCAGTAGCGCAAACACCGGCCCGGCCAGAGCTTTACCCGCGCAGTACGTTGCGCGTGTAGCTTTTTGCCAGATCAGCCGCACTTTCCGCTTCGGGCAAAAGGGAGATTAGCTGGAGTTCATCACAATACTGGGCCATCTGTTCGCGTAGGGCGTGGCCGGTCACGGGGCGGATTGTTGGCTCACTGTTCAGCATGGCCAGCACGTTGTCAGGGGTCATAGTGGGGGTATCATCCGCAATCAGGGTGGCGGCCTCGCTCCGATGGGTGTTGGTCCACTTTGCAGCATCGCGCAGGGCGAGGGTGAGGGCGGTTGCGGCATCCGGGTCTTCTTCAAAAGCGCTGGCGCTCACGCCTAAAATCAGGTTGGTACGGTCCGCATAATGACCGCTGTTGCTGCTAACCAGTTCGGCAAACAGGCCATCGCTCTGATTAAGGAGCTGCCATGCCAGCGGATCATGCGCTACAACGGCATCCAGTTCCTTGCGTTGGACAGCACCCAGAAGTTCTTCAGCGGGCAGGGTTTTCCAGTTCACGCCAGCCATGGCGTTAATGCCCTTGCGGCGCATCATGATGGCAAAGAACAGTTTATCCGCGGCATTCAGGTCTGGCACGCCTACGGGGCGGTTAAGGAGATGATCCAGCCGGGTCACGCCAGAACCGCGGCGCACCAGAAGGCGGAACACGCCGGGTTGAATGCCCAGCACAAGGCTGGCTCGCAGCCCCGCGTGCAGCCGGGGTAGCCATGTCAGCGCCGGGGCAACGGCATAGGCTGCCTTGCCATGTGCCAGCGCATCCAGCGCTTCAGAACCATCCAGAAAATCTCCGGCAGTTTCCAGTTCCAGACTGTAACGGGCAAAAAAGTCTTTCTGATACGCCACGGCCAGCACCGGGGCCGTGGTGGCGTGGGGCCATGCAATGGTGAGCTTTCTGTAACGGCCATCTGGCTGCTTGTGCGGAGGCCGGTGGGCGCGGTGGAGTTCATAACCGCCCACACCGCCTGCCATGGCCAACCCCGCAAGGCTGGTAAACAGAATACGGCGGCGGAAAACCGGGCTGGAAGAAGGTCCGTTTGTGCTCATGAAGTCCTTCCTACACCGTGTTTTTCCGGGTGTCGTCCTGCAAGGGAAACCGGAAATGAAAAAAAATGGAAAAAGGGGCTTTACGACCCGCCGGGAACCCGGTTATACGGTGCCTCGCTGATCCCGAATAGCTCAGTTGGTAGAGCAAGCGACTGTTAATCGCTGGGTCGTAGGTTCGAGTCCTACTTCGGGAGCCAGCCAGATTTTCCCCTGACAATTTAAACGTACTGCCTTGTCTAGCATAAAATTATGCTTGCATGTGGGCCGATAATGCCGCCGCTTTGTTGCGGTTGCGGTTGCGGTTGCGGTTGCGGTTGCGGTTGCGTGGGGCGGAGGCAGCTTTCAGAAAAGCCGCCTCCTTTCGGTCCTGCTACTCAGCGCAGGGCGGCGATGCCTGTCAGTTCCACGCGCCATGCGGGGTTGGCCAGTTTGGCTTCCACAGTTGCGCGGGTCGGTTTGTTATTGCGGTCCAGCCACGCATCCCAGGCGCGGTTCATAGCGGCCATATCGCTCATGTCAGCCAGAAAGATCTGAACAGAAAGCAGGCGGCTTTTATCCGTGCCAGCCTTGGCCAGCAGGGCATCCACCTGCCGCAGAATATCGGCCATCTGGCCCTCGGCATCCAGCGAGGCATCATCCGCTACCTGCCCGGCCAGATGCACAAGGCCGTTGTAAATAACGGCACCCGTCAGGCGTTCTTCGGGCTCAAGGCGTGTAATGGTCATGAATAAGGGCTTTCTTGGTGGGGTTGGGGGTGTCTGGAGCAGAATTGGCTCAGCACAGGGGCATGTTATCAATCAGCCGGACATCGCCAAGGCTTGCCGCCACAAACAGGCGGGCTGTGGGGTCTGATGGCTGGGTGAGCTGGAGGTTTTTTTCTGAGCGCAGTTCAAGGTAATGCACCGTGAACCCGGCTTCTTCCAGATCATGCCAGCATGTTTTCAGGCAAGCTTCCAAATTTTTCCCTGCCTTCAGTTCTGCAATACATGTTTGCAGGCTGGCGGGCAGGTGGGCGGCGCGGTCCCGCTGCGTATGGCTCAGCCTCCGGTTGCGGGAGGACAGGGCAAGCTGGTCTGCCTCACGCACGGTGGGTACCGGCAAAATGGAAACCGGCAGATCCAGATCCTGCACCAGGCGACGCACAATGCACAGTTGCTGGAAATCTTTTTCACCAAAAACGGCAATATCTGCACGGGTTTGCATGAATAGCTTTGTTACAATTGTGGCCACGCCGTTAAAATGGCCGGGGCGATCATTCCCGCACAGCATGGCGTCTAGCCCGGAGACAATAACGCGGGTTGAAAAGCCGGGAGCGTAAATCTGTGTTTCATCCGGCGCGTACAGAATATCTACCCGTCCGGTTTTTTCCAGTAACGCGGCATCTGCTTCCAGCCCACGGGGGTAGAGGTGAAAATCATCCGGGTTGTTGAACTGGATAGGGTTAACAAAAATGGTCACAATACGTCGGGTGGCCTTGCCATCCAGCGCTGTAACCAAGGCAAGATGGCCTGCATGGAGAGAGCCCATGGTGGGAACTACGCCAATGGTCTCCCCCGCGCGCTGCCACTCCGTGACACTCTCAGCCAGTTCCTGCCTTGTTCTAACAAGCTTCATTGTGTGTCCTGATAAGCAAAAGAAAAGGGCCGCTACGGGGCTGGGTGGCGTTATCCCATGCCCCGTGCTTGCCCGGAATGCTTTTATTTTACTGCTTTTTTGTAAAAGGTGCCAGAAGCAGGCGGTCGGCAGGGCTCAGGCGGGCAGTGGCAGTGCTGGCCTGATGCCAGTAAGGATAAAGCAGCGGCGGTTTGCTGGCCTCATCCAGCCGCTTGATCTGATCTTCAGAAAGCGTGAGGCTGGCAGCTTTCAGGTTATCTGCAAGCTGTTCATCCGTGCGGGCACCAATAACCACGGATGTTATGGCTGGGCGATGCATGGTCCAGGCCAGTGCCACCTGCGCGGCGGAGACGCCCAGTTCTTCCCCCACAGCCACCAGCACTTCTACAATATCAAACAGCTTTTCCTTGTCATGCACCGGGGGTTCGCCCCAGTTTTCAAGCTGCCGCCCTTCTGGCATGGGCTTGTTGCGCCGATATTTGCCCGAGAGAAGCCCCCCGGCCAGCGGGCTCCAGACCTGCACGCCAATGGATTTATCCACCGCTATGGGCAGCAGTTCATACTCTGCTTCACGCGCTTGCAAGGTATAGTGAATCTGCTGGGCCACCGGGGCGATCAGGCGGTTCTGCTCAGCAATGGAGAGCGCCTTCATCAGATGCCAGCCGGAGAAGTTTGAAACACCAGCGTAGCGGATCTTGCCTGCTTTTGTCAGCGTATCCAGCGCTTCCAGCGTCTCGTCCAGCGGGGTGATGCCATCCCACTCATGCAGGTAATAGAGATCAATGTGATCACGCCCCAGCCGTTTCAGGCTGGCTTCACAGGCGGCAATCAGATGATAGCGGGAAGAACCCTCTCCATTTGGTCCATCATCGGTGCGGAAGCGGGCCTTGGTGGTTACCAGCGCTTCCTTGGTGCGGCCCTTGAGCGCCTGCCCCAGAATGGTTTCTGATTCGCCCGAGGAATAGATGTCCGCCGTATCAAACATGTTGATCCCGGCATCCAGACATTGGTCAATCTGGCGCGAGGCACCTTTTACATCGGTGTTGCCGGTCTTGGCGAAGGCCCCTTTGCCGCCAAAGGTCATGGTTCCCAGTGTGAAGGCGGACACAAGCAGACCGGAACGGCCTAGCTGACGATATTGCACGTTTTTGTACTCCGTCACGTTTTTGTAAGCCCATACCCTTGGGGAGGGGGCGTGCCATGGCAAGGGCAGGGCAGCGTAACACACGGGTTTTTGGGCCTGATGAATGGCTGCTCCGCAGAGCTTGCAAGGGCGGAAGAAAGTGGGAGCACTCTGTTTTCTGTGGCCGCTGTGTCAGCCCGCGCGGTCACGGAGGGCTGTAGGAGGGCGACATTGGGCGCGGAGGAGAAGCGCATGGGGAAGGGCGTAGGTATCTTCCCTTCCGCGCGGTTTCCGCACGCATAAAAAAGAGGGCGCATGGGGTGCCAAATAGGGGCCTGCAAGAGGTGAGATTTCGGGCGGGCTGTGGTAGGATCAAAGGATGTCTTACGCTGATTTTGTCCATCTCCGTGTTCATTCCGCTTACTCCCTCAGTCAGGGGGCCATTCGTGTGCCAGAACTGGCGGGGATGGCGAAAGACATGCAGATGCCCGCCGTGGCCATTACGGATTCGGGCAATCTGTTCGGGGCGTTGGAATTCTCGCAGTACTGCACCAAATCCGGCATACAGCCCATTATTGGCTGTCAGGTTGGTCTGCCATCCCGGAATGACAAACCCGGCAGCCCGGCGGAACCCATTGTGCTTCTGGCCCAGAACGAGGTGGGGCTGACCAACCTTCAGTTTCTCTCCTCTGAAGGGTTCAAGGAATCTGATCCGTCTGATCCGACTGTGCAGTTGAAAACGCTGTTCGAGAAATCGGAAGGGCTGATGCTGTTTACCGGCGGCACACGCGGCCCGCTGTTCCAGATGCTGGCGGAAGGGCAGAAGGAAGAGGCCGAACGCTGGCTGGCGCAGATGCATGAAGCGTTTGATGATCGGCTGATTGTGGAACTGCACCGCCACAATCTTGCTATTGAAAAGGCCGTGGAGCCCGGCGTTCTGGCTCTGGCCAATCAGTTTGGCCTGCCGCTGGTGGCGACTAATGAATGTTTCTTCCCCAAGCCTGAAATGTATGAAGCCCATGATGCGCTGATCTGTATTGCGCAGGGCCGCACCATGGCCGAGCGTGATCGTTGGCGCGTGACGCCGGAACACTGGTTCAAGCCGCCTGCCGTCATGCGGGAACTGTTTGCCGATCTGCCGGATGCCTGTGACAACACGCTGGAAATTGCCCGCCGCTGCGCCGTGAAGGTGGAAACGCGCAAGCCGCTGCTGCCCATCTGCCCCAAGGTGCGTGAAGGGGCCACAGAAGATGAAACCCTGCGCGCCATGGCGTGGGAAGGGTTGGAAAAACGCCTTGCGGGCATGAACGTGGATGAGGAAACCCGCAAGAAATATAGCGATCGTCTGGCATTTGAGCTGGATATTATCTCCAAGATGGGCTTCCCCGGTTACTTCATGATCGTTGCGGACTTCATCCAGTGGGGGAAGGCGCATGATATCCCGGTGGGGCCGGGGCGTGGGTCGGGTGCAGGTTCTCTGGCCGCATGGGCGTTGACCATCACAGATATTGATCCGCTGCCGTTCAATCTGCTGTTCGAACGGTTTCTGAATCCTGAACGTGTGTCCATGCCTGACTTTGATATCGACTTCTGTCAGGACCGGCGAGACGAGGTGATAGCCTATGTGCGGCGTGAATACGGGGCGGACCGTGTGGCGCAGATTATCACGTTCGGAAAACTGCAGGCCCGTGCTGCGGTGCGTGACGTGGGGCGTGTACTGGGGCTGCCTTATGGCATGGTCAACCGCGTTGCGGAACTGATCCCCAACAACCCCGCCAAACCTGTTACCTTGAAGGAAGCCATAGCGGGCGAGCCCAAATTGCAGGAGATGCGTGAAAGCGATGAATCCCTGCGCAGGCTTCTGGAAATTGGCCAGCAGATTGAAGGGCTTTTCCGCCACGCCAGTACACATGCCGCAGGTGTTGTGATTGGTGACCGCCCACTGGTTGAACTGGTGCCACTCTACCGAGACCCGAAGAGTGACATGCTGGTCACCCAGTACAACATGAAGTTTGTTGAACAGGCCGGGCTGGTCAAGTTCGACTTTCTGGGCCTGACAACCCTGACCATTTTGCAAAGGGGCGTTGGTTTCCTCAAGAAAATGGGCATTGAGGTTGATCTCAGCCGCATTCCGCTGAATGACCCTGCAACGTATGAAATGCTCAGCAAGGGTGACACCGCAGGCGTGTTCCAGTTTGAAGGCGCGGGTATGCGCGACGTTCTCAAACAGATGCGTCCTACCCGGCTGGAAGATCTGATTGCCGCCGTGGCGCTGTATCGTCCGGGGCCGATGGCGAACATTCCCGATTACTGCCGCCGGAAACATGGGGAGGCGTGGGAGCCCCCGCACGAGGAAATCCGCGATATTCTTGAAGAGACCTACGGCATTATGGTCTATCAGGAACAGGTGATGCAGATTGCCCAGAAAATGGCGGGCTACAGCCTTGGCGGCGCTGACCTTCTGCGCCGTGCCATGGGTAAGAAAATCCGTGCGGAAATGGATACGCAGCGCGAGATCTTTACAGAAGGAGCCGTAAAACGCGGCATTGATCGTGACAAAGCCGTTGAGGTGTTTGACCTCATGGCAAAATTTGCTGACTACGGCTTTAATAAATCTCACGCGGCAGCATACGCACTTGTTTCCTACCAAACAGCGTGGATGAAGGCTAACCATCCTGTTGCCTTCCTTGCGGGCTGTATGTCCCTTGCGCGGGAACGCACGGAAAAACTTGCGGCCCTGCGGCAGGAAGCCGAGCGTATGGGCATCAAGGTGTTGCCGCCGGATGTTAATAAATCGGAAGCCGATTTCTCGGTTGAGACATTGCCTGATGGTACCAACGGTATTCGCTACGCGCTGGCAGCTATCAAGAAGGTAGGGTTCAGCGCCATGGAGGCGCTTGTTGCCGCACGGGGCAACAAACCGTTTAAGGACATAACGGATTTTGCCACACGGGTGGACCCGAAGCAGATCAACCGCATGCAGATGGAAAATCTGGCCAAAGCGGGGGCCTTTGAGTGTCTGGATAAAAACCGGGCGCGTGTGTACCGCTCTGCTGATACCATTTTGCGGCGGGCGCAAAGTCAGGCGCAGGAAGCGGCGTCCGGCCAGATTGGCCTGTTTGGCGGTGGTGGGGATGTGGAGCCCCTGCGCATGGTGGATGGTTCCGACTGGCCGGAGTTTGAACGGCTGGCCATGGAAGCAGAAGCCATTGGCTTTCACATGACGGCCCACCCGCTAGACGCCTATGGCCCGGTTCTGCGCCGGTTGGGGGCAACAAAATCGTCAGCTCTTCTGTCTGCTGCGGAGGCCGGGGTAGGGCGTGTCAGCATTGCCGGATGTGTGGTGGACAAGAAAGAACGCCCAACCCGCACGGGCAACAAGATGGCATGGGTGCGCCTGTCTGATGCTTCCGGCGGGTGTGAAGTGACCGTGTTTTCTGAAGTGCTCAGTCGGGTGCGGGAAAGTCTGGTGCCGGGCACAGCGGTTCTGGTCAAAGCGGACCTGAAACTGGAAGGCGAAGCCCTGCGCATTACGGCCAGTGATATTATGGAGCTGGAGCAGGCCGCGGCACAGGGTGCGAGCGAAATGCGCGTGTGGGTGGAGCGGGAAGATGCGCTGGCCCAACTGAGCGCCCTGCTGAACGAACAGCGCGGCGGCCCCGGTCGCATTGTGTTGATGCCGGGGCTGGATGAAACCTGTGATGTGGAAGTGCGCTTGAAAGGTGGCTACCGCGTAACTCCTCTGCTTGGCCAAAAACTGAAGACACTGCCGGGCATTTCCCGTGTCGAGCAGGTGTGACGCCAGACAGAAAAATGGGGTCGGGGCTCTCTGTTTATAGCGCGGCGTATTGGGCGAATGCACCACGCTTTTCAGGTAAGAGAACAGGCGTGAAAGACAGTAAGCCTGCGGCAGAGAGGACCGGGCGTTGATCTCCTCCTCAGGCGCTTTTTATGGTTTTCCGCACAGGAGCCCGAAGGGAGCATGAAGAGCGTGCGTGTGTGGGCGCGTGAAGTGCCATGGCGGGAGCCGGAAACGGTTTTTGCCGCATGGGGAGAGGCTCCATGGTGCGCGTTTCTGGATAGCGGCGGTCCGGTGGTGGATAGAAGTCGCTGGCAGATTTTCTGCACGGCGCCACGCCATGTTCTGAGCGTGAAAAACGGTCTGATTATTCAGGATGCCGAACCTGCCGTTCCCTTTACACCCTCCGATCTCTTCGCCCGGCTGAGGCGTATCATGCCTGCCGCCATACGGGTGGACAACGAAACGGGCACTTATGCCCTGCCGTTTCATGGGGGATGGATTGGTTTTGCAGGCTATGGGCTAGGGCAGGTTCTGGAACAGATCAGGGTGGACCATCGTGTTTCAGATGAACCGGATTTTGCCGCCGGGTTTTATGATCACGCGTTTCTGTGGGACCGTCTTGAAAAACGTGCCTTTATTACCGGGTTATTCACCAATGAAACGGAAGGCGTTCCAGCCTCCGAACCATGGCAGGCGCATGTAACAGCCTGGCATGCTCTGCCTGCGGTTTCTGCTGCCTGTGCGCCGCTGCCAGCCGTCACGTTTGTGCCGGATCAGCCACGAGAGTTCTATTGCGCGGCGGTGGCGCGGGCGCGGGATTATATTGCGGCGGGTGATATTTTTCAGGTGAACATCACGGGCCGATATAGCAGCCATTTTCCTGAAGATTTTTCAAATGTGGCGCTTTATCTGGCGCTGCGTCAGCATGCTCCGGCGCCTTTTGGGGCGTATCTTGGGTGCGGGGGTGGCTATGCGCTGCATTCCACATCGCCTGAACAGTTTTTGCAGGTGAATGCGCAACGGGGCGTCACGTCCCGTCCCATCAAGGGTACAGCCCCACGCGGGCGCACGCCAGAGGAGGACAGCGCTTTTGCCGCCGCTCTGGCTCTGGATGAAAAAGAACGTGCTGAGAACCTGATGATTGTGGATCTGATGCGTCATGATATCGGGCGGGTGGCGCGGGTAGGGAGCATGAGCGTGCCGGAGTTTCTGGCGGTGGAACGCTTTGCCCATGTGCATCATCTGGTGTCTGAAGTGCGAGGGGAGTTGGCCGCAGGGCGGGACGTGTTTGATCTGCTGCAAGCCACCCTGCCGCCGGGGTCTGTGACCGGCGCGCCCAAACATAGAGCCATGGAAATTATAGAAGAACTGGAAGCCTCTCCACGCGGAGCATATTGCGGTAGCGTGTTCTGCATCGGGGTGGAGGGCAGGATGGAAAGTTCCGTCATTATCCGCACGGTTACGCGCGTGGCAGACCGCCTGATGCTGGCATCGGGTGGAGGGATTACCATTCTTTCCGATCCTGAAAAGGAATATGAGGAAATGCGTTTGAAGTTGGCTCCCTTCTTTTCCTTGTTTGGTGGTGCGGCATGACGTTTGTCTGGCTGAACGGGCAGGTGTGTGTGGCCGCGCAGGCCCATGTGAGTCTGGCGGACAGAGGGCTGACGCTGGGAGACGGCCTGTTTGAAACAATACGTGTCAAGAACGGAAACCTTCTGCATCTGGATAAGCACATGCAGCGTTTGCAGGGGGGAAGTGCCGTGCTGGCTCTGCCCGTCCCTTCAGGCGAGGAGGTAGCGCAGGCGGCAAAAGCGCTTCTGGCGGCAACAGGGCTGCAAAACGGCTCAGCGCGCCTTACGGTGACACGGGGCGTAGGGCCGCGTGGCCTTGCCCCACCGCAGGATGTTCGGCCGACTGTTTTCATGACCGTTGCGGCAGGTACAGCGCGTGTGGCATCAGTCTCGGTCATGACAAGCCGGTTGGTGCGGCGGGATGAGCAATCTCCGTTGAGCCGTATCAAAAGTCTGAATTATCTGCCCAATATTCTGGCACGGCAGGAAGCTGTGCGTGCAGGGTATGAGGACGCCTTGCTGCTGAACGTGCAGGGGCGTGTGGCGGAAACAACTGTCAGCACTGTTGTGGTTCAGGAAGAGGAGCGGTTTATCACGCCCTCGGTGGCGGAAGGCGCATTGCCGGGCATCGCGCGGAGCGTGCTGTTGCGCGCTGGTGTGATGACAGAAGAAAGTGTGGATTTATCTCGTCTGCAACAGGCAAAGGCCCTTTATCTTGTCAACAGCCTGGGGGTGCGTGTGGTATCTCTGCTTGATGGGCAATGGATGGAACCTTGTGCGTCCGGTTTGCGCCGGTTGTGCACGCTGTTGGATGTGGCGCAGGGAGGGGTAGCTGGCGCGCGGAAAGGTTCCGTTTCAAGCCATGGCAGAACGTGAGAGCAGTGTTGCCCCGCGCGGACAGGGACGTGGGACATTTGCAAAGACTGCTTGCAAGATAAAACGTCTTTGAAAGGAACTTCTGCAAAACTGGTTAGTTAGGTGATGAGGCTTCTCTATTATAACAGAACACAGAGAGACACATCATGGCTATCCGCTTCTATTCGCTTCTGCTGGGAGCCACACTTGTTGCGGCTCCGGCCTTTGCTCTGGCACAGGATGACAGTGGCAAACCCCCTACGGCAGATTCCGCGGCCGCTCAGGTTGGTAAATCACCACCTGCGGCACAGGACAAAGACGGTAAACGGATTGATCCATCCAAAAAGCTATGGACCAACCCGCGCACGCAGGCCGAGCAACCGGGCACGCAGCCTCCGCCGAATGACAGGCCAGCCGATTCCACGCCAACCACCAAGGAATCCATTACGCCACCTCATGCTTACCAGCCCGGCAAGTATCAGGGTGGCAAATATAGCCGCCAGAAACCCACGCCTCCTCATACGGAAACACAGCCTCAGAAGTGATAAAGCGGCTTCCGGGTAACTGTTAGACCCTGCTGTTGTGACAGTGCAGGTTTCTACAGGGGCTCCTGCGGCCCTTTTCAGGAGCTTTCCATGACGCTGCCTTTTCCTTGCGGCTTTGGTGCTTGCGGGGGAGGCAGCTTTTTTGCGTGACGTGATAGGCACGCCTCTTCTTCATGGGCTAATCTGGCATGCAGAGGCCGGGGTTGTATGATGGCAACCACAGGCTCAATCGTAACATGCAGGAATTGTGTGAGGTTGTGTTCGCACCGAACAGCAGCCTCTGGTCATGGGAAAGGACGGGCACGCCATGCTGGTGGAAGCTTCTCGGAGTGAAACGGCTCAACAGGCTGAAGCGCCGGAATATGATCTTCGGCAGATCGATAGTAATCCGAATTTCTGGTACCCGGTGGCGTGGGC
Organism: Drosophila kanapiae; assembly: GCA_008042475.1. Classification (NCBI taxonomy): domain Eukaryota; kingdom Metazoa; phylum Arthropoda; class Insecta; order Diptera; family Drosophilidae; genus Drosophila; species Drosophila kanapiae. The sequence continues at coordinate 161,981 of VNJM01002173.1, read as the reverse complement.
GCACAAGGTGCGTCCGGGCAAGGCTTTCCCCACCCGCTATGCTGGCCACCCCATTGCGCTGATCCGCCCGGAAAAAGGGCCGGTTTATGCACTGGAAGATCGTTGCGCGCATCGTCAGGTGCCCCTGAGCAAAGGGCTGGTGGAAGGCGACTGCATCAAGTGCTGTTATCATGGCTGGGCGTTTGACCGCGCAGGCAAATGCGTGACCGTGCCCTACCTGAACCGTTCGGATGTGGGGCGGCCCGTGCGGGCGTATCCATGCCGGGAAAAGGCGGGCCTGATTTTCATTTTCCCCGGAGATCCCGCTCTGGCCGAGAGTGTGCCGGTGCCGGATATCGCGCAGGTAGGGAATCCGGAATACAAGACGCGCCAGTTCGGCCCGCGTCTGAAATGCCACTACACCTTCATGCATGAAAACCTGATGGACATGAACCATCAGTTTCTGCACCGCCGCCAGATGGGCTCCATCACGGCGCGTTTTCTGGGGCAGGACAAGGGCGAGAACTTTCTGGAAGCCCGTTACAGCTTTGCCCGCAAGGGCGGCAACCAGCCGCTGGCCGAAGCCCTGATTTTTGGTAAGCACCACGATCTGGAAGGGCGGGAGCAGCCGGTGGAGGAAGTGGTGTCCATCCGCACCACCTACCCGTATCAGACGCTGAAAATTCATGACAAGGACGGTGATCTGATCATGGATCTATGGGCCTGTTATGTGCCGCTGGGCTCTGACCAGCAGGGCACGCAGGCGTTTGGTCTGTTGTCTGTCAAGAAACCCAAATGGGGTTTTCTGCTTGATCTGGCATGGCCCGCGCTGGGGCTGTTCACGCACCGTATCTTTGAAGAAGACCGCGAGATTGTGGAGCTTGAGCAGAAAGCATGGCGTGAACTGGGTGGGGACCACAATGTGGAAGTGTTCCCCATCGTCAAGGCGCTGCGGGCTCTGCTGACCCGTGGGGGCGTGCCCAACAAGGCAGCCAGACCGCTGAAAAAGGGCTGAAAACACACTTTTTGCCTTGCATGGGCCAGCGAAAACCGCCATATCGGCATCGCTTGGCCCAGGCCGGGACGACGCACGCGAAGCCTTCACCCTCTGGTGTCCTGTTCACGCAGGGCAGTGCTTCGCGGAGGATTAACCAGAATGGTAGGAAAAACGCCCCATGGCGATGCCTGATTTCACACTCCGTCAGCTTCTGGAAGCTGGCGTTCACTTTGGTCACCACACCCGCCGGTGGAACCCGCGCATGGAGCCGTATCTGTTCGGCGTGCGCAACCAGGTTCACATCATTGACCTGCAGCAGACCGTTGGCCTGCTTGACCGCGCCCTGCAGGCAATCCGCAACACTGTTGCCGGTGGAGGCCGCGTTCTGTTTGTTGGCACCAAGCGCGCCGCAGCCGAACCGATTGCTGAAGCCGCCAAGCGGTGTGGCCAGTATTATGTGAACCACCGTTGGCTGGGCGGTATGCTCACCAACTGGAAGACCATCACGGGTTCCATCAAGCGTCTGCGCCAGATTGAAGAAATGCTGGACGGCGGCACGGCCGGTCTGACCAAGAAAGAAATTCTTGATATGACCCGCGACCGCGACAAGCTGGAACGCTCCCTGGGTGGTATCAAGGAAATGGGCGGCCTGCCCGATATCCTGTTCATCATCGACACCAACAAGGAAAAGCTGGCTGTTGAAGAAGCCAACAAGCTGGGCATCCCGGTTGTGGCTATTCTGGACAGCAACTCCGATCCGAAGGGCGTGACCTTCCCGATTCCGGGGAATGATGACGCCATCCGCGCGATCTCCCTGTACTGTGATCTGGTGTCCTCCGCTGTTCTGGACGGGATTTCCGCTGAACTCGGCGCTTCTGGCCAGGATTTCGGTGCTGCTGAAGAGCTGCCGATTGATCCGGCTCTGGAAACGGAAGCAGCTCCTGCTGCTGAAGCTCCGGCTGCAAACTGAAGTTGACTGACAGGCGGGCCTTTTGCCCGCCTGTTTCAGATAAGATGGGTGCCTGCGCGCAGGCACAAACAGCCCGGTGCGCGCCCCTACACGGGCGCGTTCCGGTTTTTAAGGAGTGACAGATATGGCGGCTATTACCGCTGCACTGGTGAAGGAACTGCGCGAAAAGACCGGCGCAGGCATGATGGACTGCAAAAAAGCGCTGAACGAAGCCAATGGTGAAATTGAAGGCGCCATTGACTGGCTGCGCACCAAAGGTCTGGCTGCTGCTGCCAAGAAGTCCGGCCGTACCGCTGCTGAAGGTCTGGTAGGCGTTGCGTCTGAAGACAAGAAAGCCGCCATGGTTGAGGTGAACGCCGAAACCGACTTTGTGGCCCGTAACGAAGCCTTCCAGAACTTTGTGGAAAGCGTTGCCAAGGTTGCCCTGAAGGTTGGTGAAGATCTGGAAGCCATCAAGGCCGCTACGCTGGAAACCGGCCGCACGGTTGCTGATGAACTGACGCACCTGATTGCCACCATTGGCGAAAACATGTCCCTGCGTCGTGCCCGTGTGTTCACGGTGCCGTCTGGCGTTGTGGCAACTTATGTGCATGGCGCGCTGCGTCCGGGCCTGGGCAAGATTGGTGTTCTGGCTGCCATTGAAGCCCCCACGGCTGATGATGCCATTGAACAGCTTGGCCGTCAGGTTGGCATGCATGTTGCTGCTACCCGTCCGTCTTCTCTGGATGTGACCAGCCTGGACCCGGAAGAAGTTGAGCGTGAACGCGCTGTTCTGGTTGAACAGGCTCGCGCTTCTGGCAAGCCGGAAGCGATCATCGAAAAGATGATCGAAGGCCGTATCCGCAAGTTCTATGAAGAAGTTGTTCTTCTGGAACAGGTGTGGGTGCATGATGGCGAAACCCGCGTGAAGAACGTGCTGGAAAAAGCTGGCGTGAAGCTGGTTGGCTTTGACCGCTTCCAGCTGGGTGAAGGCATTGAAAAGGAAGCCGATGACTTTGCTGCTGAAGTAGCGAAAGTCTCTGGCGTCTGATTTCAGGCGAACCTGACTGATGCAACAGGGCGGGACTTCCCAGGATAGGGAGGCTCCCGCCCTTGTGCTTTCTGCCTTCCCGTTGGGGGAGGTCAATGCCCGCGTGCATGTGCTGACCGAAGAGAATGGTCTGGTGCATGCCGTGGCGTACGGCGCACGCTCCCGTGCAGGGAGTGCGCTGTGGCAACCCGGCAATGTGGTGAAAACCCGGTTTCAGACCCGCAGCACAGGCACCATGCCCCGCCTGTCTGGCGAAATGCTGTACGGGTGTGGTTTTCGGCTGCTGGATGCGCCGCTGGCTTTGTCCATGATGCAGTCTGTGTGCGTTTTGGCTGATACGGCCCTGCCAGAAGGCGAGCCTTGCCCGGCTCTGTTTGCCCATACTCTGAAATTGCTGACTTTTCTGGGAATGGACCCTGCCGTGTCCGAACAGGAAGGGTTGCCGCATGTTGTGCGGTGGGAACTGGCGCTTCTGGCCGATCTGGGGTTCGGGCTGGATCTCTCCTGTTGCGCGGTGACAGGGGCAACGGAGGGACTGGCCTATGTTTCCCCGCGCACAGGTAAGGCTGTGACGGAGGAGGTTGCCGGGGAGTGGAAAAACCGCCTGTTGCCGCTCCCGGCGTTTCTGCTGTCTGATGAAGAGACGGGCACGAAGCAGGACTGGTTGGCTGGCCTCCGTCTGACCAGTTATTTTTTGGCGCGGGACGCCTACGGGCAACGCCATAGACCCATGCCCGCAGCGCGGGAACGGCTGGAAGAGCGTGTGGCGCGTCTGGCCGACGCTGAAGAAAAGGCTGAGACGCTTGTTGAGCATGATCAGCCGCCCGAAAAAAGTGCTGACCCTTCCGAGTGAGGGGGATGAAGATCACTCCCGCAGGGGAAGACGCTCCCGTTCTCTCATAACGCCTCCTTCAGCAGTTTCTGGATGTTAGCTGATGAATGACTGCTCGTGCAGGAACTGTTCCGCCAGATGGGGCCATGTGAGGGTTGGGGTGCCGGGGCGGCCTAGCCCAAAGCCATGACCACCGGAGGCAAAAAGGTGCCGGGTGACAGGCACGGCATTCTGCTGACATGCTTGCTCTAACAGGGCTGTCTGGCCCGGGGCGGCAATCGGGTCATCCGCAGCCTGAACCAGAAAGAACGGCGGGCTGCCGTGCCGAATGTAAGGGGGAATGGACCATGCCCGCGCATCTGCCTGCGTGGGGTGCGGGCCGAGTAATGTGCGGCTTGTATGCGTATGGTTGTATGGCGGTTCCAGAGAAATGATGGGATATGCGAGGAGCGCCAGCGCTACCTTGATGGGGGCGGTGTCTGCGGTATCCGTGGGGGAGTAGGTCTGCCAGTCAGGGCGGGTGGCACATAACCCCAGCAGATGTCCTCCGGCAGAAAATCCCAGAATACCAATGCGGTCAGGGTCAATGCCATACTGGCGGGCATGGGTGCGGAGCAGCCGTATGGCGCGTTGGGCGTCCTGAAATGGCGCGAGGGACGCCGCATGCCATCCTTCCATAGGCAGCCGGTAGGTGAGCACCCCTACGGTTATGCCGAGTTTTTGCAGCCAGCGTGTGGCGGGCGTGGCTTCCTTGCGTTGCGTGATGTGTTGATATCCTCCCCCTGCCGCCATGATCATGGCCGCGCCATTGGGGCGGGCCGGACGGTAGATCTGAAGCGTGGGCGCGGCAATACGGGTGAGAGAGCCGTTAGCGGAAACAAGCGGTGCGAGGTTTTCCGGGCCGCCTCCGCCGGGTGGTGTGCCGGGCCACAAGGGCAGGAGGGTAGTATCGGGCAGGGAGCCAGGTGGTGTGCGGATTGCAGCCGGTTCCGCGCGGCCTGTTACGGCAGGGCTGAGGGCTAGCGTGGTCAGAACCGTTCTGCGCGTAACCCGGAACATGGCGTATCCTTTCTGGCACAGGAAACGGAGGAACATGACAGCATATGGCTCCCGTCAGAGCCAGACCATGCACAAGCAGCGCGAAGAAAGTCTATCACCTTTTCCGACTCTTTGCTGAGGGCTGGAACAAAAGGGCAAGCAACGCTATGTGTCCAGGCGGGCGAGAGCCTGCACAGTGTCCGGGGAGCAGGAAATGAGCGAGACGTTTGAAGGCCATGTGGAAGAGACCAAGCTGGCGGATGCGCTGAGCGAACGGTATCTGGCCTATGCGCTGTCCACTATCATGTCCCGCTCTCTGCCGGATGTGCGTGATGGGTTGAAGCCGGTGCACCGGCGGTTGGTGTACGCCATGCACCAGTTGAAGCTGGACCCTTCGGCGGGCTTCAAGAAGTGCGCCCGCGTGGTGGGGGATGTGATTGGTAAGTTCCACCCCCATGGCGATGCCTCTGTTTATGAAGCGCTTGTGCGTCTGGCGCAGGATTTTGCCGCCCGCTACCCGCTGGTGGAAGGTCAGGGCAATTTTGGCTCGATTGACGGCGATAACGCCGCCGCCATGCGATACACCGAAGCCCGGCTGACTGAAGTTGCTCGTGCGCTGCTGGATGGCATTGAAAACGATGCCGTGGATTTCCGCCCCACCTATGATGGAGAGGAGCAGGAGCCGGTTGTGCTTCCGGCAGCCTTCCCGAACCTGCTGGCCAATGGGGCATCCGGTATTGCGGTGGGTATGGCCACCAGTATTCCCCCGCATAACGCGGCGGAAGTGTGCGCAGCTGCTGCCTTGCTGGTGCGCAAGCCCCAGAGCACCACGGAAGACCTGCTGAAGCTGATGCCGGGCCCGGATTTTCCCACAGGCGGCCTGATTGTTGAAGATTCCGACGCCATTCTGAAAGCCTATGAGACCGGGCGCGGCAGCTTCCGCATGCGTGCCCGTTGGGAAGTGGAGCAGGGCCGATTTGGCACGTGGCAGATCATTGTTACGGAAATTCCGTATCAGGTGCAGAAATCACGCCTGATCGAGCAGGTGGCAGATCTGCTGGAGCAGAAAAAGCTGCCGCTGCTGGGGGATATCCGGGATGAAAGCACGGATGTCATCCGGCTGGTTCTGGAGCCCAAATCGCGCGGGATAGAGCCGGAAGTGCTGATGGAAACCCTGTTCCGGGCCACGCAGCTTGAAAGCCGTTTTGGCCTGAACATGAACGTGCTGGGCGCGGACCGTGCGCCGGGCGTTCTGGGCCTGAAGGATGTGCTTCAGGCATGGCTGGACCACCGGCACGAGGTTCTGGAACGCCGCAGCCGCCACCGGCTGGAGGCTGTGGAACGGCGGCTGGAAATTCTCAGCGGCTTTCTGGCCGTCTATCTGAATCTGGATGAAGTGATCCGCATTATCCGTGAAGAGGATGATGCCAAGGCTAGCCTGATCAGCACGTTCTCGCTGACGGATATGCAGGCAGAGGCTGTGCTGAACATGCGGCTGCGCAGCTTGCGCCGTCTGGAAGAGATGGAAATTCGCAAGGAGCATGACAAGCTCTCGGGCGAGCGGGATGAGCTTCTGAAACTGCTGGGTGATGAAAAGCTGCGCTGGTCCCGCATTGGCCGGGAACTGGATGGCATGGTCAAACAGTTTGGGGCCGGTGCACTGGGGCAGCGCCGTAGCACGCTGCTGTCCGCGCCCAAGCCGGTTGATATCTCTGTGGTGGAAACGGTGGAGCGCGAACCCATTACCCTGATCCTGTCTCAAAAGGGCTGGGTGCGGGCCATCAAAGGCCATACGACTGATCTGGAAAACCAGAAGTTCAAGGAAGGCGATGGTCTGAAACTGGCAGTGCCGTGCCAGACGACCGACAAGCTGTGCTTCTTTGGCACGGATGGGCGGGCCTTTACCCTCAAGGGGGCAGATCTGCCGCGTGGCCGTGGTGATGGTCAGCCGGTGCGCCTGCTGTTTGATCTGGGCAATGATGAAGATTTGATAGCGGTTTTTGCGGTCAAGGAAGGGGCAAAACGGCTTGTGGTATCCAGCGCAGGGCGCGGCATGCTGGTGGAAGAAGACAGCATGGTGGCCGAAAAACGTTCTGGCCGTCAGGTGCTCAATCTGAAGGAAGGCGAATACGCCAAGATTTGCAGCCCGGCGGAAGGTGATCAGGTTGCTGTGTTGGGTGATAATCGCCGCTTCCTGATTTTCCCGGCTGAGCAGTTGCCCGTCATGGGCCGGGGGCTGGGCGTGGCGTTGCAGAAATATGCAGATGGTGGTTTGCGGCAGGCCATGGTTTTCTCCTCCACGGATGGCCTGCTCTGGCCCGGTGCGGTGCGGGTCCGGCAGTTTGCGGATTTGCAGGACTGGGTGGGCAAACGTGCAGCAGTAGGCAAAAATGCTCCACCGTGGGCGGTTAAAAAGGCCTGACCGGGTAAAGGGCGACAACCCCAGCATGGTGCAATGGAAATGGGGCAGTCTGAAGACATAAGAAATAGGCTATAATATTATTTATTAAGCCTTTTCTTATGGCTCTTCAGGGAGGCAGTAGTAAAACGCTGAGACAGCGGGCTGAGGCATTTTTTAATGACATGCCTGCCCGATACTTAGTAATTTATTTCCACTATATTTTATCAGGAAATATTTATCTGAATGGATTTCTACCTCAAATTTTTTGTCGGGTGTATCTTGGGGTATTGAAAGTATCTTTTTTGTTCCTTCCTTTGAAGAAAGGAGCAGAGACATTTTAACAGAATGCGCGGTGGCCTGATAATCAGCTTTTTCTATTTTCGCGCATATTTCGCTTTGCGGTGCAGCATATACGTTTGAGACACTGCAAAACGAAAAATACAAACTGCAAATAACCATTGCTGTTCTGAAAAATGTCATTGCTGAATTCCCCAATGTTCTCATGCAAAGAGAGTATATGCTTCTAGCGTAATAAAATATCTACCGAGTTGTCATGGGTTTTATTGGATGCATGGACGCATTTTTTCATGAACACACGAGGCCTGAGAGCTTGATTTTATGGTTCGATCAGGCAGTCTCCCGCTCTTCTGGCGGCGGGTTGTCCGGGTCAAGCGTGTGCCATGTGCCCTGACTGAGAATTTCGGCAGGGTGGTAGCGGGATTTGTAGGACATCTTCCGGCTTTTCTGCACCCAGTAGCCCAGATACAGATAAGGGAGTCCCAGCCGTTCCGTTTCACGGATCAGGGCCAGAATGGCGAAGCTCCCCAGGGAGCGGTGGGGGGCCGCGGGTTCATAAAAACTGTAAACGGCTGAAAGACCATCTTCCAGTTGGTCGACAAGGCTGACCGCCAGAAGCTGGTGGGTGGTATCCCGGAATTCCACCACCATGGTTTGTACCGTCGTGTCCTCAATCATGCCGCGATATTCTTCGGCATTCATGTCGGCCATGTCGCCTTCTGCGTGGCGGGCACTCTGGTAACGGGTAAACAGATCATACTGTTCTTCTGTGGCCTTGGGGGCGGTGCAGGTGGCGGTCAGGTCAGCATTGCGGCGCAGGGTGCGTTTTTGCGTGCGGTCTGGCGTAAAGCGCGCAACGGGCAGGCGGATGGGAATACAGGCGGCGCAGGTGGCGCATACGGGGGCATAGGCCAGTGTGTGGCTGCGCCTGAACCCCACGCGGGAGAGGCGGCTGTGCAGGGCATCTGCCGCAGGCACATTCAGATCAGCAATAACCTTCCGCTCCATCTGCCCCGGCAGATAGGGGCACGGCTGCGGTGCTGTGGTGTAGAAAAACTGCGGATGTCGCAGCGAGGAAACCATATCATCCTGTCCGGCAAAGATTGGAGCGGGCTGGGGCGCCGCCTAACAGCCTGCCGGACAAGTGTAACAGCATGCTGGCCCGACGCGCACTCTGTTTCAACACCAACAGAGTGCGCAGGGTTTAACCTTGACGTGAAATAAAAACGGATCAGACGCCGTAGGTCTGTTTGATCCGTTCAGCGGCTTCAACTGCAAAGTAGGTCAGAATGCCGTTGGCGCCAGCGCGGCGGAAGGCCAGAAGGCTTTCCATCACGGCGCGTTCATGGTCCAGCCAGCCATTACGGATGGCGGCCATCAGCATCGCATACTCACCAGACACCTGATAGGCATAGGTGGGCACGGCAAATGTGTCCCGCACGCGGCGGATGATGTCCAGATACGGCATGCCGGGTTTGACCATGACCATATCCGCGCCTTCAGCAATATCCATCTCCACTTCGCGGAGGGCTTCATCGCTATTGGCGGGGTCCATCTGGTAGGTTTTCTTGTCACCCTTCAGCATACCGCCAGAACCCAACGCATCACGGAACGGGCCGTAGAAGGCACTGGCGTATTTGGCGGCATAGGACATGATACGGGTGTTCAGCAGCCCGGCTTCATCCAGCGCCACGCGCATGGTGCCAATGCGGCCATCCATCATGTCAGACGGTGCGATGATATCCACGCCCGCAGCGGCCTGATTGATGGTCTGCTGCGTCAGAATGGTGACGGATTCCTCATTCACCACATACCCATCGCGGATCACGCCATCATGGCCGTGGCTGGTGTAGGGGTCCAGCGCCACATCCCCGATCAGCCCCACATTGGGGAATTCCTTTTTCAGCAGACGGGCGGCCCGGCACATCAGGTTATCCGGGTTCAGGGCTTCCGTGCCTTCTGCATCCCGCACCTCCATGGGGGTGACGGGAAACAGCGCCACAGCAGGAATACCCAGTTTGGCGGCCGGTTCAACGTGGGCGGCCAAGCGGTCCAGCGTAACGCGATGCACGCCGGGCATGGAGGCCACTTCTGTCACGGTGTTTGTGCCTTCCGTGAAGAAGATAGGCCAGATCAGGTTGTTGATGCCCAAAGAGGTTTCTGCAACCAGCCGACGGGTGAAATCGTCAAAACGGTTGCGACGGGGGCGGGCCAGAGGGAAGCGACCGGCCTTCATGGGCGGAATCTCCTAGCGTGTCGGCGCTCTGATACGGCCGGGCAAGGAGAGTGCGACCGAATACAGGCAGGGCCAACGGGGTGAACGGCAGGGCGGAGTATGCTCTCCCTGCCGCGTTATGCAACCCCGCCCAGCGCGTATCAGGACCGTGCCAGAACGCTACGGTAACGCCCGTATCCCAGATAGATGACCATGCCGATGGCCAGCCACACCACCAGACGGATCCATGTCAGTTTATCCAGAGAAACCATGACGGCACCGCAGCTCAGAATGCCCAGAACCGGCACAATATCCCCGCCCGGCACACGGAAGGCGCGCGGGGCGTCAGGGGATTTGCGCCGCAGAACCATCACGCCCGCACACACCAGCACAAAGGCCAGCAGGGTGCCGATGGACGTCATGTGCCCCAGTTCCGAGATAGGCAGAAAGGCGCTGAGCAGGCAGGTGAGCACCATGAAGAACAGGTTGGAGAGCCAGGGGGTCTGATACCGTGGGTGGGTTTTGCTGAACATGGGCGGCAGAAGCCCATCACGGGACATGGCGAAGAACACGCGGCTCTGACCCAGAAGCATGCCCAGCAGCACGGAGGTAAACCCGCAGATAATGCCGATTTTTACCGCCAGTTGCAGCCACTGGTAGGGCGTGCGGTTGATGGCGGTGGCCACGGGGGCGGCATCACCCAGCATGTCCTTGTAGTTCACCAGCCCGGTCATGACGAAGGAGAACGCAATATACGCCAGAGAGCACACCAGCAGGCTGCCCAGAATGCCGATTGGCATGTCCCGAGCCGGGTTTTTGGTTTCCTGCGCCGTGGTGGAGACGGCATCAAACCCCACATAGGCAAAGAAGATGGTGCCTGCGGCCCGCATGATGCCAGACCAACCATAATGGCCGAATGTGCCATCATTGGGTGGAATGAACGGGTGGTAGTTAGAGGGGTTGATGTAGGAAATGCCAAACCCGATAAAGGCGGCAATCACCAGCAGCTTGATGGTGACAATAACGGCGTTGACCTGCGCGGACTGTGAAATACCGCGAATAAGGATCCAGGACACCAGACAGATGATAAAGGTGGCCGGAAGGTTCATCAGCCCTGTTACGGTGGAGCCATCAGCCAGTTGAATCGTTTCAAAGGGAGAAGCTGTCAGCCGGGGTGGTAGTACCAGCCCCCACGACTCCAGCAGGGAGACAACGTAGCGTGACCAGCTTACCGCCACAGTGGCAGCCCCCACCGCGTATTCCAGCACAAGATCCCACCCGATGATCCACGCCATCAGTTCGCCCAGCGTAACGTAAGCATAGGTATAGGCGCTGCCGGCAATGGGGATCATGCTGGCCAGTTCACTGTAGCACAGGCCTGCGAATCCGCATGCGATAGCGGCGATCAGAAAGGAAATGACAACGGCCGGGCCTGCATTTTCAGATGCCGCAATACCCGTGAGGGAAAACAGACCTGCCCCGATGGTGGCGCCCACACCCAGCGCAACCAGACTGCCGGGGCCCAGAACCCTTTTAAGGCCTTGTGTGGATTCCAGCTTGTTCAGGGGCATACAGCGGGTAAAAGCCGAGGCTGCGGAAGAAGCAGGCCTTTGCGTCATTAAATTTTTCTCCTGTCAGAACCACGGCAAAAACGGTAAGAGAGCGCCGGGGTAGCCTTCTTTGCCCTATAGAGAGGCTAGTGTGCACATCTTAGCAAGATGTGTTTTGAACGTAATGAACTGGCACGGTGTCCATCCTGGCGGCGGCCGTGCCGGACGAAGTGATGAAATTCAAGGGAGCTCCTGATGAGCCAGACGGATCTGGATCGTTTTTTTCATGCACCGGTTACAGAAATTGATCCGGATGTTGCGGCCGCTCTGGCCAGTGAGCTGAAACGCCAGCAGGACGGCATTGAGCTGATTGCCAGCGAGAACATGGTGTCTGAAGCCGTGTTACAGGCTCAGGGCAGTGTGCTGACCAACAAATATGCGGAAGGTTATCCCGGCCGACGTTATTACGGTGGCTGTTCTGAAGTGGACAAGGTTGAGGTGCTGGCCATTGAGCGCGCCAAGACCCTGTTTGGCGCAGGATTTGCCAACGTGCAGCCGCATTCTGGTGCGAACGCCAACCAGGCTGCCTTCATGGCGCTGGCCAAACCGGGCGATACCGTTGTTGGTATGAGCCTGGCTGCTGGTGGCCATCTGACCCACGGTGCGGCCCCCAACTATTCCGGCAAATGGTTCAATGCCGTGCAGTATGGTGTGCGCCGTCAGGATGGTCTGCTGGACTATGACGAAATGGAACAGCTGGTTCGGGAAAGCAAACCGACCCTGATTGTTGCTGGTGGGTCTGCTTACCCGCGCATTATTGATTTTGCCCGCTTCCGCCGCATTGCCGATGAAGTTGGCGCGGCGCTGATGGTGGACATGGCGCATTTCGCTGGTCTGGTCGCTGCCGGTCTGTATCCCAACCCGATTGAGTATGCGGATGTCGTGACATCCACCACGCACAAAACTTTGCGTGGCCCGCGTGGCGGCCTGATCCTGACCAATAACGAGGCGCTGGCCAAGAAGATCAACTCTGCCGTGTTCCCTGGCTTGCAGGGTGGCCCGCTGATGCACGTGATTGCGGGCAAGGCCGTGGCGTTTGGGGAAGCCCTGCGTCCGGAATTCAAGGAATACCAGAAAGCTGTTCAGAAGAACGCGAACGTGCTGGCTGAAGTGCTGGTGGAACGCGGGTTTGACATCGTGACCGGCGGCACGGATTCCCACCTGCTTCTGGTTGACCTGCGCCCCAAGAAAGTGACCGGCAAGGCCGCCGAGCAAGCTCTGGAACGCGCGGGCATTACCGCCAACAAGAACGCCATTCCGTTTGATCCGGAAAAACCCGCCATTACTTCTGGCGTGCGTCTGGGCAGCCCTGCTGCTACGGCCCGCGGTTTCCGTGAAGCCGAGTTCCGTGAAGTGGGCGAAATGATTGACGAAGTGCTGACGGCCCTTGCCGATTCTGGCGGAGAAGGCAACACGGAAGTGGAAAACGCCGTGCATGAACGCGTCAAAGCCCTGTGCGCCCGTTTCCCGATCTATTCCAAATAAGACGGTCTTCGTTCTACGAAACGGCAAGAAGGGGCAGGCTGCGGTCTGCCCCTTTTTTGTTCTGGGCGGGGAAAGCACTCGCTCCGGTGCCTTGTCTGGCACACCTGAGCAGGAGTGGGATCGGGTGGGGCCAGCCCTCATCGCCCTGAGGCCGCAAACGTGAGTGCAGCTTCATGGGCCTGCCAACAGGACCCTCTTCGTGCGTTATCCGTGTGGGGCGAAGACTATAGAGGCGAGTATAGTATATTGTAGAAACAGTATTTGTATCATTTCGTTTCATTGAGATAAAATATCCAGATTATAACCGTTCCGGAATAACTATTTGTAACATCTATAGTATAACTGTTTTATTTGTTGATTTGCTGAAAAGCGTTTTTTTGCTGTTTGTTGCACGCATGTTACAGTGCGGAGCGACGCAATGAGCGCGATATTCCTCTCTTTTTCAGAGAGCATCTTTACCACTCATCATCCTGACAGATCTGGTCGTCAGCGGCAATGTTGCGGAATTGGCCTGACAGTTCTGCTGATGCCTGTGGCCTGCATCATGGCCCATGCCGCACCGGCTTCCTCTTCTACGCGCCAGTCTGGCTCCAGAACAGAAAATCTCAGGTCTTCCGCTCCCAAGACGGATATGTCTGTACCCAACACCAGCCAGATGAAGCCCGTGGGGAAAGAGTATTTCATAACAGCCCCTGCGTTTTCCTTGCAGCCGGAGCCCCCTGCCGGGTTGAACCGTTTTGGCGCAGTGACTTTCGAGCAGAGTAACCGCAGCTTCATGCCATTGGAGACAGGCCGGACAGTGACCGCCGCCTATCCCGTGAAAGGTGTGCCGGGAATGGATCTGACCGTCAGCATGTTTGCCGGGCATCGGGAAACCAATACAGGCAGCGATGTGGGAACTGCGGCCGTCATTGCCGGGATGCGGTTCAAATGGTGAACAGAAAAATGCCAGTTCTCCACATGAAAGTGTCCCTATCATGACGGCGGAACGCCCCAAGACCATCTCGGCCCAGACTGTCTATGAAGGTGCCGCTCCGGATACGGCGCTTCCGGTCCTTGTGCGGCTTAATGCTTATACGCGTTTGGTTGCACTTCAGACCGGCATCCGTATTCTTTACTGGGATGCTCGCACCGAGCATGATTTCAGTTACTCGGTCAGGCATGATGATGATCTGATCTATTTTGGAGCCTACACGGGCGGCAAAGCCCATCTTGAGGCCCGCTGCCGTGATGGTCTGACACATTATGAAACGGATGGCGGTCTGCATGATGCGTACATCGCCTATCGTCCGGGGTGTCGGATTGATTTTACCAAAACAGCAGGGATGGGCGCTGGTGTGACCATTGCCCTCAGCCCTTCGGTTCTGGCTGACCTGTCTGCGGAAGATGCAGCGTGCCTCGATCAAAAACTACGGTCAGGGCACTATTTTAATCAGATCAGGGGCGGGCGGCAACTTCTTGCTTTTGCAAACGGATTGCGTGCTGTCGGCAGCACAGGCAGCACAGGCAGCACAGGCAGCACAGGCAGCACAGGCGAAGGCGAGCGACCGGGCAGCCAGTTGCAGATGCTGGGGCAGAGTTTGTCTTTTATGGGGCTGCTGCTGGAACAAATGTTTCAGGGGGAAGCGTCTGATACCTCCTTATCCAGGCAGGAGATACGCAGGCTGAATAATATTCGTGACATGCTGCTGGCGGATCTTGCCGCACCGCCTCGTCTGGATAAACTCGCCCGACAGGCGGGGATGAGCGTGTCCCGCCTGCAACGGTCCTTCCGCATGCTTTTTGGAACCAGTGTGTACGCCTTTTTTCAGAAGGAACGCATGCAGGAGGCGCATCGGCTGCTTCTGAATGATGAGGAGTCCATCCTTGGGATTGCGCTCCGCATGGGATACTCAAACCCCGGTCATTTTACAGCCGCTTTCCGTAAACAGTTCGGGTTCAACCCCTCAGACCTTCGGCAATCATCGGGCCTCAGGCGATAACCATAGCGCCACCCGTGTTCAAACCCGGCTCACGCCAGAACGTCTGGTGCGCCATGCGCTCGACAACATGAGGCGGCAGGATCAGCCGTTTCTGGGTGGGCTCCACACGCGGGTGGACGCTATGCAGGCCCGGTGTGTTGAGGGCAGCGTCAAATGTTGTGGTGTCCGCTGGGGCAATATGCCGGAAATCATAGGAAAAGGGCGGCAGCCCGAGCAGACGTTCCAAATGGTTCATGACACCGCTGGGAGAGGCCACAAGCCGGTCATACTCCACAACAATGACGTGGTGGGCGTAGGGGCCGAAAAATACCTCGTTCAGCAACCGCCATGCGTAGCCAAAGGCGCCCTCGCGTGAGGCCAGATAGTCAATACGGTCATGCTGGGTGGCGCGGTGGGCCATGGGTACAAGTTTAGAACCCAGTAGAGGATCACGGGTGATCAGATGCTCGAACGAGTTGAGAATCCACACAGGGTCTCGCACACAACAAATGATTTTTGCTTGCGGGTAAAGGGTTGTCAGAAGCCCTGCATGAGCACTCCAGTCCCGATTGATATCGATCAGGAATGGGTTTTTGGCTTCTGGGTCAAGATAGGTTTGCAACACGCCGCGCATGATGTTCTGCCATTGGTCTTGAGTAAACGCGGGCTGATATTCTCCCTCACTCATAAGAGACATCATGCGGATGAGCATGGGGGCGACAGGCGTGTTGTGGGCTGCGGTTTTTACATAAGGGTTCTGCCGCAGAAGTGCCGCAAGCAGGGTTGACCCGGACCGGGGCAATCCGGAGATGACATGAACGGAAGGAAGGGCGTTTGACATGCCCGTGACGTCACCCCAAAACCGTCACGTCGTCTTCCCGAAAAAAGGATTTCAGTACCCCAATCCGTTTTTTGACACTGCGCAAAGAGGCGGCTTCCGGGCCAGATTCCGGGTGATGACGTGGCGTCACCGTGCCGTAAGGGAGTGTCCCGAGAGAAAATTCCTACTGCTCGACACATTTAATAATTGGGCCACAGGCCGGGGGTGGCGAATTCCAGAAGGTGGCCGTCGGGGTCTTCAAAATACAGGCTTCGGCCGCCTGCGGGCCATGTCATTTCGCCCCGGAAGGGAACGCCTTCGGTTTGCAGATGGCGCAGCCATGGTTGGTAGCTTTCTGCAGGAATGGCGAAGGCCATGTGCAGGGGGCCTGAACCATCATGCCCCGGCACAACGCCATGGCTGTTGGGTCTGTCGGCTTTTGATGCACCGCGTTTGAAGAGAAGCAGCACCCCCTGACGCCCAGCATCAAACACACTCAATACCTCGCCGCGCTGCATGCAGGGCAGATGGAGCACCTGTTCGTAAAACAGAACAGCGCGGGCCATGTCATCCACATAAAGCGACGTTTCAAGGAGGCCGGTAATTGTCAGGGCGGTATAGGGGGCTGTCATTTGTCCGTCCTTGCTGCGCGTGTTGGGTGTGCGATCTGGCTATATGATGCAAAAAAGGACGCGGTGCCTTGGTCTGTTATCGGCGGAGCCTGAGAGCTTATAGCGGCGTATGTCTGCCCTTTTCCGGTTGTAACGCACGTTAGCCCACCGCGTTTGGAGACCGCCTGTTTTTAAGACACGGGCTTGATGAATGCTTTTGTGGCGAGCCCGCGTTGGATACTGCATTCCTGCGCCAGAAAATCCAGCAGGGCGCGCACGGCTGGCACCAGACCACGACGGGAAGGAAAAACGGCGTGCACAATGCCCGCCCGTGGGCTCCAGCCGGGGAGCACGTGCACCAGCCGCCCGGCTTCAATATCCTGCCAGATCATCATGGTGGGCAGTTGCACGATGCCAATACCGGCGAGCGCGGCTTCACGCAGCACGGCCATATCATCCGTTACCAGTCGCGGGTCATGAAAAATGGTGGCGGTCTGCCCGTCCTGATTTTCCAGCAGCCAGGAATGGGCTCCGGGCGTGGTATGCAAATCCAGACTGGGGAGTGCCGTCAGATCTGCCGGGCAGGCAAGGGGCTGTGGCACCAGAGCTGGGGCGGCAATCAGGCATTGGGTGCTGGTATCAAGCGTGCGCATGACCAGATCGGAGGAGGGGAGAGGCGGAAACCGGACGCGTATGGCGAGATCCAGCCCTTCCTTCAGAACATCCACCCGCCGGTTGGTGCTGTCCAGTTGCAGGGTGACGGCGGGGTGGCGCTGCATGAAGCGCGCCAGTAGTGCTCCGAACTGAAAATTAAGCAGAGCTACCGGGCAACTCAGGCGAACCACCCCGCATGGTTCTGTCTGCAACTGAGCTACCGAGCGTTCGGCCGTGTCGGCTTCTGCCAGCATGGCCACACAATGTTCGTAAAAGCGGTGGCCTGTTTCCGTGACACTGAAGTGACGGGAAGACCGCTGGATCAGACGTGCATGCAGCCGATCTTCCAGCAGGCGGATGCGACGGCTGAGAAGGGATTTCTGGAGGCCGGTTGCACGGGCGGCGGCGGAAAATCCGCCATGTTTCACCACCTGCACAAAATACTCGAAGTCGTTAAGGTCTCTCATCGTTCCTTCCGTAGAACGCACCGTTCGATCTGATAGTCTTCATGAGACAATCAGAAAAGCCCATGTTCATCTTCAACGGAAGAGGCATTGGGCCGTTCTTTCTCTCATCAACAGGACAAACCACCATGCAGAAGAAAATTCTTGGTCGTTATGGAAATGATCGTGGCCATTGGGTGGGAGATGGGTTTCCAGTGCGGTCCCTGTTTTCCTACAGTAATTTTGGTGAGCACCTCAGCCCGTTTCTGCTGCTGGATTACGCAGGCCCGCATGACTTCAGCCCCACGGACAAACGCCGTGGCGTAGGAGAGCATCCCCACAAAGGCTTTGAAACCGTCACCATTGTTTATGATGGCGAGGTCGAACACCGGGACTCCTCCGGCGCTGGCGGCGTGATCGGGCCGGGGGATGTGCAGTGGATGACAGCGGGGAACGGTATCCAGCATCAGGAATATCATTCTCCGGCCTATGCCAGAACAGGCGGTCCGTTCCGGATGGTGCAGCTATGGGTCAATCTGCCTGCAAAGGATAAAGGAGCGCCTGCTAGCTATCAAACC
The DNA here is from genome assembly GCA_008042475.1 of Drosophila kanapiae. Lineage (NCBI taxonomy): Eukaryota > Metazoa > Arthropoda > Insecta > Diptera > Drosophilidae > Drosophila > Drosophila kanapiae. Next base: position 144,060 of record VNJM01002173.1, on the reverse strand, counting down.
CTGCATGCAGCGGATATTCCAACCGTGCCGCTGGCCAATGGCGCGGGAAGCCTGAGGGTGATTGCCGGTGACTATAACGGTGCGCACGGTCCAGCACGGGTATTTTCGCCATTGAACGTGTGGGATGCCAGGTTGCCGGAAGGCGCTCAGGCCACGCTTGATCTGCCGGAAGGGCACAATAGCGCCATTGTCTCTCTGGAAGGACGGCTGATTATCAATGGCACGGAGGAAGTGGGGAATGCGCAGTTCGTCCTGCTGGGGCGTGAGGGCGCAAGCGTGACGGTGCAGGCCGCAGTGCCTTCCAGCTTTCTGGTGCTGACAGGCCAGCCATTGAACGAACCGATTGCCGGTTATGGCCCATTTGTCATGAACACGCAGGACGAAATCCAGCAGGCGATTGAAGATTTCAGAGCCGGGCGGTTCGGCGGTATCCCGGCCTGATGGAGGCACGGTGTAGGACCAATAGTGGAGAGGCTGGTGTAGCAGGGAGGAAAGGGGATCAGCGTCTTTTCTTCCTGCTGCCTGACGATGCAAGCCTCACACCATCCTGCATGCAGAGAAAAGCGTAAAAAATAAAAACGTGCTGCATCCTTCAAGGAAAATTCTGTCTGGAAGCATGCCTCTTCTGGAATACTCAAACAGGTAAAGGACACACAGGACCATGACACAAGAGACACCATTTCGGTTCGTCACGCTTCTGGGCAGCCTGCGTAAGGCGTCTTTCAACGGTATTGTGGCGCGTACGCTCCCTGACCTTGCGCCGGAGGGCGTGACCATCACGCCGCTTGGGAGCATTAGTGCATTCCCACATTATAATCAGGATGTGCAGGACACGGATTTTCCGGCTGAGGTTCTGGCCATGGCTGATCAGATACGTGCTGCGGATGGCGTTATTATTGTCACGCCTGAATATAATTACTCCGTGCCGGGTGTGCTCAAGAATGCGCTGGACTGGCTTTCCCGCGTAACGCCGCAGCCGTTTGCAGGCAAACCGCTGGCAATTCAGACTGTCTCCCCCGGTGCCATAGGGGGTGCGCGGGCGCAGTATCATCTGCGGCAAAGTCTGGTGTTTCTGGATGCCTTTGTTCTTAATCGCCCGGAAGTGATGATAGGGCAGGCCACAGGCAAGTTTGATACCGAGCGGCTGGAACTCACGGATCAGAAAACCCGGGACTTTCTGGTGCGGCAGATCATGGCGCTGGCGGAACTGGCCCGGACAGTGAAAACACAGCCCAGATCTGACTGATATAGTCTGTAAGAATATTTTTTTCGTAAAAAGCTGAGGAAAGGAGATTAAAAAAGAGCGGCGCTACGCCTCATGCTGTCAGCAGGTTACCCCAGTGAGTGTGATGAGAGACAATGCATTCATACTCAAATAGATAAAAATGTATGTCGTTCATACAGCTTCCCCAAGTCTGGCCAGCCTTACAGCAGTGTGTCCACGCATGGGGCGTAGGTTGGGCAGCACCAGAACGCAGTTGCCATAAGGGGTTCTGATTTCATCTGGGCCATCAAATGCCACAAGGCTTCCGGCTTTTTTGACAACATCTCCGTTGCGGAAGGCGCGGGTGAAAACAAAGCGGCTGCTATGGGCCTGCACGGTGTGGGTTACAACCGCGCATCGCGGTGGGGCTGGGGGTGTTGCGCACAGTGTTCGGGGCGGCAGCAGGCCCATCTGTTCCAAAAAAAGCTGGGCGGTTATACGGGCCGTGGTAACGCTTTCGGGCAGCCAGTGCTGGCCAGCTTCCAGCAGGCACGCGGTTGCTGCCGTGCGGTTGGAGGCAAAGCGTTCATAATCAATCAAGCGTGGCCCTTCCTCGTGCCCGCCATCCTGTACCACCAGCGGCGGTTTTGGCTGGGCGGCGGAAAGGGTGCAGGCCAGAGCATGGCTTTTTTCCGTCAGGCCACAGAGATAGGCGGGCGGAGAGGGCCAGAGCATGGAGTGCAGGTCCAGCAGGGCATCCACGGTTTCCATAATGGGAAAAACCTGCCGCACACGCTCCATTTCCACGGAGGAATGGTTGGAGCGGACAAGATCAGCGCACCACAGGCGGTTCATGTCCTCTTCCACAAAACGGGAGAGGGTGGGTTTTTGCGGGTCGAACCGGGAAAAAGCCTCCAGATTCAGGAAAATCAGACTCAGCCGCCCGCGTTGGGGGCGAATGGCGCGGGTAAGCAGATCAGCCAGCGCACAGGCACCGCTATACTCATTGCCGTGCATCAGGGCCGTGAGGGCCACATGCGGGCCGGGTTGACCTGCTTCAAAATGATGCACGCCGGGAATGCCGCAATTACCCGCTTCCCATGGAGAAAGATCGGGTGGGGGCACGGCAATTCTGAAGTGGGGTAACTGTGTCTGGGGGGGCGGTAAGGTTTCAGAAAGCGTGCGAACACGAATAAGGCCCCGCTCCGGGTTATGGCGGCGGGACGCGCAACTCATGATATGGCGGGCTCTGGTGGCGTAACCGCGCCAGCGGCAGCAGCGGGCAGCCTCTTTTGCGGCATGACTGCCAAGGCATGTGCCCACACCCATAAAGGGGCAGTAAAGGGGGCGATGCAGACAGGGCAGTTGCAATCAGTCACCATGGGCTGGGCAGTATTGTCTGGCTTGCGTGTTGGTGCAATCCCTCTCCCTTCTGGGGGTAGGCGCTTTAATACGTTTCTGACACAATAAGCGCGTGACGTCCGACCTGTCCCTTTTTCATCGCCTGTGGCGCCTGTTGCCGGTGGAACGCCGCCGCCGGGCGCTGGCCCGCATAACGGCAGCACTGGCCCCTAAAGCCACATGGCCCGCGCCTGTGTGTGATGGCAGGGTGGTGGTGGCGGGAGAGATCGGGCGCGGCTCGGGCCTGGGGGAAGGGGCGCGTCTTCTTTTAAGAGGGTTACAGGCCCATCATGTGCCCGTTGAGGCTGTTGAAGCGGGGCTGCTGGCACCGCGTCCAATAATGGCGAAGGTGCCATTTCTGGCGGAAAAACAGGCGGCTCTTTTATTGCACGTCAACAGCCCGCAAACGCCAGCGGCCTTGCTGCGCTTGGGCCGTAAGGCCGTGCGGGGGCGGCGCATTGTGGGTTATTGGGTGTGGGAACTGCCCAAGCTGCCGGAAGAATGGCGGGCGGGTCTGGAGTCGGTGCATGAAATCTGGACGCCCTCCCGTTTCAGTGCCCGCGCGTTGGAAGAACTGGCACCAGGACGTGTGCGGGTGGTGCCGTATCCACTGGTGGATGCACAGCCTCAGCCCTCCGCGCTAACGCGGCAGGATTTTGGTCTGCCAGAACAGGCCGTAGTGGTGCTGACATCCTTTAGTCTGGCCTCAAGCTTTGCCCGCAAGAACCCTTTGGCGGCTATTGCGGCATTTCGGCAAGCCTTTGGGGAGCGTCCGGACCGGGTGCTGGTTATGAAAGTCTCCAACGCCACGCATTATCCTGAAGATATGCGGAGATTGCAGGCGGCCACGCAGGGGGCGGCCAATATCCGGTTTGAGACGCGCACCCTGCCCATGCCGGATGTGCATGCCCTGACGCGCTGCGCCGATATTGTGCTCTCCTTGCATAGAAGTGAAGGGCTGGGGCTTGTGCCTGCGGAAGCAATGCTGCTTGAAAAGCCTGTGGTGGCGACAGACTGGTCTGCAACAGCCGAGTTTCTGGATGCCTCCTGCGGCGTGCCTGTGCCCTATACGCTTGTTCCCGCGCAGGATGAGCGTGGGGTCTATCAGGTTGCGGGCGCGCAGTGGGCGGAAGCCAATGTGGGCGCTGCGGCACAGGCCCTGCACAGGTTGGCGGAAGATGCCCCCTTGCGGCGCAGGCTGGGTATGAATGCACGGCAGACTGTGCTGAAAGCCTTTGGAGCAGCCCCTTTGCTGAACGCTGTAGCGAGGCTGGGGCACGGGAAGGGTAACGGAGAATAATGCGCGTTCTGGTCTGGCAATGGGGGCGGCGTGGTGCAGGCCCTAAAATGGCCGTGGAACTGGCGCGGGGCCTGAACGCGCTTGAAGGCTGTCAGGCCGTGCTGTCTCTTTCAGAAAAAGCGGAAATTCTGCGCGCCGATCCCTCAGTCACGAATGATCTGTCCGTGCGTACCTATACAACGCTCATGTCCCTGCTGGGGCGTGTGCTTCAGGCCCCGTGGCTGGTGCGCCAGCTAACGGCCAGAGTGCGGCGTATCAGGCCAGACCTTGCCATATGCGCCATGCCCGGCCCTCTTGATCTGCTCATGGCGCAGGCCCTGCGCCGGGCGGGGGTGCCGGTTGTGGTCATTGTGCATGATGCACAGGCACATCCGGGGGATGGTTTTCCGGGTCAGATCATGTTGCAACGTCTGCTTGTCTGGCGGGCGGAGGCTGTGGTGGCGTTGACCACCCATGTTGCGGCCTTGCTGGAGGCGCAGCGCTGCATGCGGGGGCGTAAGGCCATTGTGGCGTCTCATCCGCCCTTTGCGTTTGAAGGTGGCACGGCGCTCGCTCAGCCGCTGGCGCATGGCGGGTCAATCCGTCTGCTCGCCTTTGGCCGGTTGCTGCCCTACAAGGGGCTGGACCTGCTGGCGGATGCCTTGCAGGAAATGGGTCAGACACAGCCCGGTTATGTGTGCCGGGTTGTGGGGAAAGGGCCGGATGCGCCTTGGTTGCATCGGTTGGCGCACGTGCCGGGTGTAAGTGTTGAAAATCGCTGGGTGCCGGAGGGCGAGATCGCCAGTTTGCTGGCGTGGGCTGATGTGCTGCTTCTGCCTTACCGGGAAGCGAGCCAGAGCGGTGTTGGGGCTGCAGCTCTGGCCGCGGGGCGTTGGGTGCTGGCCACCAATGTAGGCGGTCTGGCCGAGCAGTTCCGCAGCAAGCCGCAGGCCGTGCTCTGTGCACCCACAAGTGCGGGCATAGCGCAGGCCCTGCGGCAGATGATAGCCCAGCCGCCCCCCGTGCCGGAGCCGGAGGGCAATGCGACTGTCAAGGCGGATTGGGCCTCTATGGCCGGGAAGCTGCTTTCAGACGTTTGGTGCGTGTTGCCTCACCCTGCTGGGTCTTCTGCTGCGGGACCAGTGGCGGCAAAGCCTGCTCCTCGGACAAAATCCTGAGCTTTACGGAGGCTCCAACCTCTATTTGCCGGAGTTTTTTGCGCTCTGTCAGGCTGCATAGCGTCAGGGCCGTGCCGGTTTTGCCGCCCCGGCCCGTGCGGCCGATACGGTGCAGATACGTTTCTGGCTGATCCGGCGGGTCCATGTTGATGACGGTACGGATATCCGGTACATCCAGCCCACGCGCGGCAATGTCCGTTGCCACCAGAACGGGCGTGCGGCCTGCGGCAAAGCTGGTGACGGTGGACGTACGCTGCGCCTGAGAAAGGTCTCCGTGCAAAGGGGCTGCCCCCACGCGGAGCTTTTTGAGCGCACTGGCCAGTTGATCCGCTTCCGCTTTGGTTTTGACAAATATCAGGGTGCGGCTTTTGCGGTCACGGTTGAAAAACGCCTTGAGAAATGCCAGGCGCTCGGCGGGCTCCACAAAATACGCGCCCTGCCGGATGGGCCCCCGTTTTTCGGGTGAAGGTTCAATCTGCACTTCCACCGGCTTGCGCAGAAGTTTCTGCAGGATGGGGGTCAGGGTTTTTGGCAGCGTGGCGGAGACCAGCATGGTCTGGCGCACCTGCGGCAACCCATCCACCACGGTGGCGCTTTCCTCAAAAAATTCGGGGGAGAACAGGCGGTCTCCTTCATCCAGCACCACGTGGGTGCAGGTGGCCAGATCAACCTCGCCCGTGTGGGCAAAATCCAGCAGGCGGCCGGGGGTGGCAATCAGCACACGGGGGCCATCGTGCAGCAGGTTTTCCGCCTGCGGGGCACGGTCCACCCCGCCATACAGCGTGATAATGCCGGGTGTGCCAGCTTTCTGTCGATTGTCTCTGGGGTTCAGCCCCAGACAGATGCGAAACACGCCTGCCGTTTGCAGCGCCAGTTCCCGCGTGGGCACCAGCACCAGCGCATCCTGAGGGCGGCGCGCCTTGAGCAACTGATGCAGCACCGGAAGGGCATAGGCTGCGGTTTTGCCCGTGCCCGTGGGAGCTATGGCCAGAACATCGCGCCCGGCGAGTGCCGCCGGAATGGCCTGCTGCTGGATGGGGGTAGGAGTGGCCATGCCTGCCTGCGCGGCGTGTGCGCACAAGGACGGCAGAAGGCCCATTGCCTCGAAGCTGTTGGACATGCTGATTTTATCCGCCTTGACCCGGTTCAAAAACATGCTTTGCATGGCGTGCTGCCGCTCTGGCTGCTCTGCAATACGCAGGCACCGGGCCGGACAGCGCATGAAAAGCGGGGGAGATCGCCTGATGGCTGAAGACGTATATGCTGGAAAGGCGACGGTTTCAAACACTGTCTTGCACCAGGCCGCTACCGGGGCAGCGGTGCCTGTGTCTGCCTTGGTGGTGGGAGAGGATTTTGCAGGAATGCGCTCGCAGGCGTTGGGGTTGGTGAGCCGGGCAGGCTGGCAGGGGCAGTTTCATGCCGTGCGGCCTTCGCGTATCGCGCGGCTGGCGCTGCGGGGCCCACAGTGGCTGCGCCCCCGCTTTCTGGATGATGGTGCAGGCCAGCCGCTGTCCTTTGCCGCTGATCAGGCGCGGGTTGTGGTGAGTATTGGCGGCAAAGG
>VNJM01002173.1:45149-137417 GCA_008042475.1 Drosophila kanapiae | reverse complement strand
CGGCAAAGGGGGCGCAGTGGGGGCGGCCCTGCGTGCGCCGGGGCGGCCCGTGGTGCAGATTCAGCACCCGCGCCAGCCGCTCTCCAACTTTGATCTGATTGTGGCGTGTGTGCATGATGAGATCTCAGGCCCCAATGTGCTGCTGGGCCGCACCGCCCTGCATGGGCTGACGCCGGACAGATTGGCGCAGGCACGTGAAACATGGATGCCCCGTTTTGCCCATTTACCCCGTCCGTTGATTGCCGGACTGATAGGGGGCTCCAACGGACGGTTTCAGTTTGGCGTGGGGGAAGCTGCGCGGCTGGGGGCCATACTGGTTAAGGCCGTTGCGGAGCAGAAAGGCAGCCTGATTGTCACGCCCTCCCGCCGCACAGACCCCCAGGCGCGGGAAATGCTGAGTGATCTGGTGGATTCGGTGGGCGGCACATTGTGGGATGGTGAGGGCGAAAACCCTTATGTGGGCCTTATTGCCTGCGCTGACCATCTGGTGGTGACCATAGATAGCGTGTCCATGGTGTCTGAAGCTGTGGCGGGAGAGGCTCCTGTCTCGGTTTTTCCGTTGCCTGGAAAATCACGCCGTATCACCCGTTTTGCGGAAGAACTTGAGCGTTCAGGCCGAATACGGGTGCTGCGTGAGCATTCTCCATTCAGAAAACTGGAGCCATGGGCTGTGGAACCACTGGATGATACGCCCGCGCTGGTGGCTGAGATGCACCGGCGGCTGGGGTTTTAGGGCGCGTGGTGTGCCCCTTTAGACCCAGATGGTGCCCAGCAGGATGAGTGTGCCGATAATCAGGGCAGCCACGTGGCGCATGACGTGTTCAGGCGAGTCTGGGGGGAGGGTCAGGTAATACTGGAAGCAGTAAGCCATCAGCGCGCAGCCCACCAAAGCCAGAAAGACGCGCACAAACGGAAAGGAGGAAATGTTGCGTCGCGGGTCGAACTGCATGGGGTGATCTCCTTCCTCTTTCTGGCTTGATGGCCTGCTCTTTATGCGCCTGAAAACACTGAAGCCGGATAGCCTTGCACAAACAGCGCCGTGCGTAGCGAGGTATGGTTGATCTGCGCTGCAATGGCATTGCGGATGATGGGTTTGGCATAAAAAGCCAGACCAAGCCCCGCTGCCTTCAGCATGGGTAGATCATTCGCACCATCCCCAATGGCCAGTGTGGCGTTGGCCGGAAGAGCGTGTTTTTCCGCCAGAGAGGTCAGTAACGCCAGCTTGGTATCTGGCCCCAGAATGGGGTGCCCGGTTTCTCCGGTCAGCATGCCATCCGCAATGGTCAGGGTGTTGGCGTGGTTTTCCTGAAACCCGCATAGCGTTGCCACGCGGGAGGTAAAGAACGTGAACCCGCCAGAAACCAGTGCTGTATGGGCACCGTGGGCGCGCATGGTTTGCACCAGTTCCTTTGCGCCTTCGTTCAGCCGCACATCGTTCCAGGCTTTTTCCAGCAGGGAGGCAGGAAAGCCTTTCAACAGGGCCACCCGTTCGCGCAGGGCCGTGGCAAAATCAAGCTCGCCATTCATGGAGCGGGCCGTGATTTCGGCAATTTTTTCACCAATGCCCGCATGGGTGGCCAGATCATCCAGCGTTTCGTTCGCCACAATGGTGCTGTCCATATCAGACACCAGCAGGCGTTTGCGTCGGGCATCCTGATGTGTCAGGACCGCATCAACCGGCTTGTCAGCCAGCGCAGCGCGCAGGGCGGGCAGGCGGTCTGCCGCAGTGGCGGGGCAGGGAATGTCCACCGCTTCTCCGGCGGAGAGTGTGGTGACAGTCTGCGCGCCATCCACGGTGTCCCGCGCCAGGGCAATGGTTGCGGCATCAAGTGTGGCGGCGTCGCGCTGTGCGACAAGTGTCAGGACCAGGCTCATCATTTGGAATTGGGTGTGACAGGAATACCCGCATGAAGCAAGCGGAAGACCAGAGAAACAGCGTTGCGGAACGCGGGCAGGTTGCCCTGATCATTGCGGGCCCCACATGCTCGGGCAAATCAGCCCTTGCGCTGACTGTGGCGCGAAAATTGGGCGGCACCGTAATCAATGCGGATTCCATGCAGGTGTATCGCGATCTGCGGGTTGTGACCGCTCGCCCAACGCCGCAGGAAGAAGCGCTGGTGCCGCATCGGCTTTATGGTGTGTTGCCAGCGGCGGAAAAAGGCAGTGTGGCCTGGTGGCGTGCGCAGGCTCTGGGCGCCATGGCGGAAGCATGGCAGGCGGGGCGACTGCCCATTCTGTGCGGCGGCACCGGCATGTATATGCGTGCCCTGACGGATGGTCTGGCCGAAATACCGGATTGCGGAGAGGCCGCCCGCACCGAGGCGCGACGTCTGGTGGCGGAGGAGGGGCCGGAAGCCCTGCATGCCAGACTGGCGGATGTTGATCCGGATATGGCCAGCCGCCTGCGCCCAGTGGATTCTCAGCGGGTTTCCCGTGCGTGGGAGGTCTGGCGCGGCACGGGGCGCAGCCTTGCGTGGTGGCAGGCCCAGCCCGGTTTGCCACCTGCGCCCTGCCGCTTTGTGGCTGTGCGCCTTCTTCCGCCACGCTCAGACCTGCGGGCCAGAATTGCGGTGCGGTTTGAACACATGATGCAGCATGGAGCCATAGAAGAGGTGGAAGCCCTGCTGGCGCAGCATCTTGACCCCGCTTTGCCTGCCATGCGGGCGCATGGTGTGCCGGAACTTTCAGCCTTTCTGCGTGGTGAAATTCCGCAGGAGGAAGCCATACGGCTGGCGGTGCTGGCAACGGGAAAATATACCCGCAGGCAGGCCACTTGGTTTGCGCATCATGCACTCTCTCAACCGGGGCTGACATACGATCTTGATATGTGCATGCCACCTCCCGAGCAATTTTCGGAAAGAAAATTAAGTGAAATTATTTCTTTTATTCTATCCGGGATTGACGATGCCAGCAGGGTTCCCTAAAGATGCCGCCCAACCCGCTTTTGGGAGATAGGAAGAAATGACACCGAAAACCGCTTCTGCCACCATGGCCGCACAGACCCCCACCACCCTACCGGGTGCGGAAGTCCTTATGCGTGCGCTTGCTGAGCAGGGCGTTGAGGTTATTTTCGGCTATCCCGGTGGGGCTGTCCTACCCATTTATGATGCCCTGTTCCGCCAGAACCATATCCGGCATGTGCTGGTGCGGCATGAACAGGCGGCTGTGCACGCGGCAGAAGCCTATGCCCGTTCAACCGGCAAGGTGGGCGTGGTGCTGGTCACCAGTGGTCCCGGTGCCACCAATGCCGTAACCGGCCTGCTGGACGCCATGATGGATTCCATTCCGCTGGTGTGTCTCTCCGGTCAGGTGCCCACGGCGCTGATCGGGAATGATGCCTTTCAGGAGGCAGATACCACCGGCATTACCCGCCCGGTGACCAAATACAATTATCTGGTGCGTCGTCCGGAAGATCTGGCCCCTGCGGTGCATGAAGCATTTGCCATTGCGCAGTCCGGCCGCCCCGGTCCGGTCCTGATTGATCTGCCCAAGAATATTACAGTGGGAGATGCGCCGTACGTTGGGGCCGATCAGGTCAAGCTGCGCACGGGCAAAGTGCAGGTTGACCCCGAGCGTGAAGCCGTGGCTAGGGCCGTTGCCGCCATGAAAAAGGCGCGTCGTCCGTTGTTCTATACAGGTGGTGGCGTGATCAACTCCGGCCCGGAAGCCAGTGAAGGTCTGCGCAAGCTGGCAAAGCTGACGGGCTTTCCGGTTACCTCCACCCTGATGGGGCTTGGTGCGTTTCCGGGCACGGATAAGCAGTTCCTGGGTATGCTGGGCATGCACGGCACGTACGAAGCCAATCTGGCGACGCACGGATGTGATGTGCTGATTGCTCTGGGCAGCCGGTTTGATGACCGCGTAACCGGTCGGCTGGATGCGTTTTCACCCGATTCTTTTAAAATTCATGCGGATATCGATCCTTCCCAGATCAACAAGATCATTCATGTTGATCAGCCGATTATCGGCGATGTGGGCCGGACCATCGCGCTGATGATTGAAGAGTGGGAAAAACAGCCTGCCTATGAACACAAGGCTGAACTGGCTGCATGGTGGGAGCAGATTGAGGCATGGCGGGGGCTGAACTGCCTGCGTTTCAATCAGGATCACGCACCCGAAGCCATTATCAAACCGCAGCAGGCCATCCAGCGTATTTATGAACTGGCGCAGGAAACCGGGCGCGATACGTTTGTCTCCACGGAAGTGGGACAGCATCAGATGTGGGCGGCTCAGTTCTTCAAGTTTGATGCCCCCAACCGTTGGCTGACGTCTGGCGGTCTTGGCACCATGGGGTATGGCCTGCCCGCTGCCGTTGGGGCGCAGATTGCCCACCCGGATGCGCTGGTGCTGGATGTTGCCGGGGAGGCCTCAACCCTGATGAACATTCAGGAACTGGGCACCATTGCCCAGTATCGCCTGCCGGTTAAGCTGTTCATCATCAACAATCACTATATGGGCATGGTGCGCCAGTGGCAGGAGTTGCTGCACGGCTCCCGCTATTCTGAAAGCTATAGTGATGCGCTGCCAGATTTTGTAAAACTGGCGGAGAGCTTCCACGCCAAAGGGCTGCGTGCCACCCAGATGGACCAGCTTGATGGCGTGATCCGTGAGGCGCTGGCGCATGATGGGCCAGTGGTTGTGGATCTGTGCGTGGCGGAAGGGGAAAACTGCTTCCCCATGATTCCATCCGGCGCTGCGCATAACGAGATGATCCTTGGGCCGGAACAGGAAGAGCGTGGCGCAAAGGTCACGCGTGAGGGCATGATGCTTGTCTGACGCCCCCATTTTTTTGTTCCGTGGCGTGGTGATACGCCTTTAGTCTCGCGTGATTTTCAGGAAGTTTTTCAATGCAGCAGAATGCTCCCGGCTCTGCGGTTATCTCCCTGCTGGTAGATAACGAAAGCGGTGCGCTGGCCCGTATTATCGGTCTGTTTTCAGGGCGTGGATACAATATCCGCAGCCTGACCGTGGCCCCGGTGGATGAAGAGGGACTGGTGTCCCGCGTTAATATTGTCACCACCGGCACCCCGGCAGATATCCGGCAGGTGAAGGCGCAGATCGAACGTCTGGTGCCTGTTTCCCGCGTGGTTGATCTTTCTTCCGCCGGGCCGCATGTGGCGCGGGAGATGGCGCTTATCAAGGTTGTGTCCTCTGGTGAGCCGCGTACCGAGGCGCTGCGTATTGCGCAGGCGTTCCGTGCCCGCGCGGTGGATACCACGGCCTCTTCCTTCGTGTTTGAACTGACCGGTTCAACCGACAAACTTGACAGTTTCATTGAACTGATGCGTCCGCTTGGGCTGGCTGAGGTTTCCCGCACCGGAATCGCGGCAATCTGCCGCGGACCGCAGACAATTCAGAGTCACTGAAGATAACAGAGCGGCAGGAAAAACCCCTGCCGTGGTAAGGAGAAAAACAATGTCTATGCGTGTTTATTACGACCGTGATGCGGACGTGAACCTGATCAAATCCAAAAAGGTTGCAGTTATCGGGTATGGCAGCCAGGGCCACGCTCACGCCAACAACCTGAAAGACAGCGGCGTCAAGGACATCGTGATCGGTCTGCGTGAAGAATCTTCCGCCGTGAAAAAGGCGCAGGATGCTGGCTTCACCGTGATGACGCCTGATAAAGCCGCTGCCTGGGCCGATGTTGTGATGGTGCTGACGCCTGATGAAGGCCAGGGCACGCTGTACAAAGAATCTCTGGAAAAGAACCTGAAGCAGGGTGCCGCTCTGGCGTTTGCTCATGGTCTGTCCATCCACTTCCGCATCATTGAAGCCCGTCCTGATCTGGACGTGTTCCTGATCGCACCGAAGGGCCCCGGCCACACCGTGCGTTCCGAATACCAGCGCGGCGGCGGTGTTCCCTGTCTGGTCGCTATCGCGCAGGATAAGTCCGGTTCCGCTCTGGAAATCGCGCTGTCCTACGCATCTGCTATTGGTGGTGGCCGTGCAGGCACCATTGAAACCAGCTTCAAGGAAGAAGTGGAAACCGATCTGTTTGGTGAACAGGCCGTGCTCTGCGGTGGTCTGGTTGAACTGATCCGCGCTGGTTTTGAAACGCTGGTTGAAGGTGGCTACGCACCGGAAATGGCGTATTTCGAATGTCTGCACGAAATGAAGCTGATCGTGGATCTGATCTACGAAGGCGGCATTGCCAACATGAACTACTCCATCTCCAACACGGCTGAGTATGGTGAGTATGTGTCTGGTCCGCGCGTGATCACGCCGGACACCAAGAAGGCCATGAAGGACATTCTGACCGACATTCAGAACGGCACCTTCGTGCGTAACTTCATTCTGGAAAACCAGTCTGGCAACATTGGCTTCAAGGCTACCCGCGCCATTAACGATGCCCACCAGATTGAAGCCGTTGGTGAAAAACTGCGTGGCATGATGCCGTGGATTTCCAAATCCCGTCTGGTTGACAAAACCAAGAACTGATCAGCCAGCCTGTTCTTTCAGGTTTCTGACAAAAAGCCCTGCCGTGCTTACGCGGCAGGGCTTTTTTGTTTGAAAGACCAAAGACTTCGCGCAACGCTCGCCCTCAGAGCAGAGCAGAGCAGAGCAGAGCAGAGCAGAGCAGAGCAGAGCAGAGCAGAGCAGAGCAGAGCAGGCGCGGGACGATGTGGAAACCGGGGTACGATGCTCTCGGTGGGGCAGGGGGAGGCCAGATGCGGCAACCTTGCTCCGGCATCATGCGTTTGACATCGTTCGGTCAATTTAAGGTGCAGAGGGCACTCTGCTGCTCACAACTCTCTGAGCGTATGCCAGACTATGCAAGTGAGACTGAATAGCGATACCGTATCCGACTGTCGGAAGCGGAAAAGGAGAAAGCAATGTTTGCTTCACGTCTGAAATTTGTTGCTGCCCTTGCCTGCGGGATGGCTTTGGTGCCCTCCCTTGCGATGGCGGCGAGCACCGCCACGGGTGACCTGCAAGGGGCAGATGGTGCCGCCCATGGCACCATCAAAGTGACCGAGGCTCCCAATGGTGTCCTGCTTCGTGTGGAAGCAAAAGGGCTGACGCCCGGATGGCACGGTCTGCATTTTCATGAAAAGGGAAGCTGCGAGCCCCCAAAGTTCACCAGTGCTGGTGGGCATATTCACACCGCAAAGCCTGTTGTGCACGGCCTGCTGCATGAGGGCGCGAATGATGCGGGCGATCTGCCCAACCTTTATGTCGCCGCAGATGGCACGGCAACGGTCGAACTCTACTCCAGCCTTGTTTCTCTGAACGCGGGCGGCAAGCATCCAGCCCTTCTGGATGCTGACGGATCATCCGTGGTTATTCACGCAAACCCGGATGATTACACCACCCAGCCGATTGGTGGCGCAGGGGACCGTGTTGCCTGTGCGGTCATCAAGTAAGATTGTTTCATAAGGCGACGGCGCGGGCACAGCGCGAACCACACTGGATATTGGATGCAGAAGTCTGCTCAGTGCGGTTCGTGCTGCGTCGTTTAGTGTAAAAAGGTGACGTTCACCTTCACCTGTTTTCCATGCCAGGGTAACGCGCTGCGCTCACGGCAGGCGTGGTTTGGTTTCTCCTAGAAAAATACTGGCTTCTTCTGGAATCCATTCCCCTGTATTTTCATCCCGCCCTTGCAGGACCAGCCGAGGTGTGGCGGAACTGCGCTGGCTGCTGGCCTCTTTCAGAAAGGGGGTCATACTATCAGACTGTTTGCGGTTGATAAGGCAGCACAGTGCGGTTTCCGGAAAAGCGGAAAGCAGGTGGGCTGAGCTTTCTTCTCCCGCAAAAATCATCAGCGGAGGGCGTTTCCGTTTGGCGATAACGTATTTGTGGATAATGGCCGTTTTACCGCTTCCGTATGGGAACGGATATTTTGCAGTTTCGGTAGAAAGAAGAACTTTCTTGTGTTCATCCAGCCGTGCACCATAAACGTGCTCTCTTGGAATATTGTAGCCATATTCAGCAGATGTTGCAAAAAAGGCTGTACAGTCTTCCAGGGAGGATGTGCAGATAACCGGGTCTATGCCGTGTTCCTGCAAGATCTGGAACAGATCGGCCATTTCTGGCGTAAGGCGCAGGGCCTGTACAAAGGTGGCCTCGACCGCACCGCTTTTTCCGGCGCGGTCAGGCGGGCAACGCCATGTAATGGGCGTAATGGATTGGCCCAGCCCCCATTCATTTGCGGCGCGTGTCATGGCCAGAACATCAGTAATGGTCTGGCCAGCCAGGAGGCGGATCATCCAGCGCTGGGCTTCCTCTCCCCCATGAACGGCCCGCAGGCTGTGATAATAAAAGATCATGCGTGCGCGGAAGGCCTGATAAGCCGGGTCTTTATCCAGAGCTTCAAGGGAGAGAGGGTGGGGCAGGTGTCCGTAGCGTGCTGCTAGCGCCCGGTAATCTTCCAGAATGTCCTCAACCAGTAGGGGCTGGGAGACAGGTTTTCCATCAAGGGTTGTAAACGGCGCAGGTAACGCCTTTTCTGGCATATGGGTGTGGATCAGGTGCCGGAATTCATGCGCAGGCAACAGGAAACTGAAATGCGCCAGCATGTAATGGAACAATGTTTCCTGCACATTGCCAACAATGGCGGTTTCATCCCAGTCAAACACGGCATAGGGGCGGTGGGTCTGATCATATTTTTCCGAATACTGCCCATATTCGGTGATCACGGCCTGCACGCGGGTGCGTGTTTTGGGGGCCCATTTCAGGGTTTCCAGCATGGGCGGGGTTTCCGCCGGGGTGAAGGAACTTGCCCGGGCAAAAGCAGGGGCAGCCAGCAGGCCGGTCAGCCCGAAACTGAAAGAACGGCGGGTCAAAGAAGACGGCATGCGAGGTCCAGAATGGCTGTTGCAAAAAATCCAGCGCGAAGGCGCGGCTGAACGAAAACATACGTCGGGCAGCAGAGTGCCTAATCTTTCACGTTCTGTCACGGGGAGAAGGGGAGGCAAATAAAGGCAAGGCGGAAGGGATAGGGCAAAAAGGCAACAGCACTCTGGCAGGAAAGGAGCGCAAGACTGATGGGGGAGGGCTTTCAGGCGGTCTCTCATAGTTAGGGGAGGCTAGGAGGTGTGCCGTTATATTGGGGACGGTGTATTGGACGAAGGCAGGCGGTTCTCGCCTCACATCTGTTAGTCAAACAAGCGTTATACTTCTCCAATAGCGGACTCTTTCCAGTTTTCCTTGACGTAAGGAACTGGAGCGGTCAGCCGTGAGGGCATGGATACCATCAGCCTTCTTGCTCTGTTGCTGACCCTCTCAGCAGGCTTCAGCATTCTCAATTACCACACCTTACGCGCTCCAGTGACGATCGGCGTGCTGATCTTCTCGATGCTGATTTCTCTGCTGGTCATGATCCTGAATCCGCTGTTCCCGGCCTATGATCTTCAGTCGCTCCCCCGGTCTGTGCTGGGAGCCATCAATCTGCCTGCGGCTCTTTTAAATGGTGCGCTATCGCTGCTTCTGTTCGCTGGGGCCATGCAGGTGGATGTCGGGCATCTGCGAACAAAGCTGGCTTCGGTAACGGCCCTTTCTATTATAGGAACCGTTCTGGCCGTAGCGTTACTGGCAGGCGCGGCATGGTGTGTTTTCCCCCTGCTGGGCCACGCCGTTCCTTTTACATGGTGCATTGTGCTTGGTGCCATTCTTGCGCCAACAGATCCGGTTTCGGTTGTCGGAATGCTGAAACGTCTCGGCTTGCCAGGACCGCTTCAGGCAGTTTTTGCGGGTGAAAGCCTGTTCAATGATGGCGTGGGGGTTGTTATTTTTGGTGTCACAATCGGACTGGCGACCGGGGATAGCCAAGGGGTAACGGCTTCTGAAATTGCCCTGAGTTTCTGCCGCGAAGCACTGGGCGGTGGTCTTCTGGGCGCACTGACCGGAGGGATCGCGCTCCGTGTGCTCAAGGGGCAGCGGGATCCACATATTGATCTGCTGACATCTCTGGCTCTGGCCACCGGAACATTCAGCATCGCCAACCAGCTTGGCATGTCTGGTGCGATTGCCGTCGTCGTGGCCGGACTGTGTTTTGGGACAAGCTATAGCCATGCCATTTTCGATGAAGCGTCCCGCAAGAAACTCGACATCGCCTGGACGTTGATTGATGAGGTGCTCAACGTTCTGCTGTTCATGCTCATAGGCTTTGAAATACTGGAGATCACCCCACGTCTGTTTACGGTGCTGGCCACGCTTGCCGTGATCCCTCTGTCCATTGCCGTACGGGCATTGAGTGTGCTGTTGTCCACTCTTCCTGTTCATCTCCGGCAGTGGGAGCGGGGTCGTGTCCTTGGTATTCTAACGTGGGGTGGCCTGCGTGGTGGGATCTCGGTTTCTCTGGCGCTTGGACTGCCACCCGGAGACTTGCGCGATCTGGTGCTGCCTGTCTGTTACGGCGTGGTGGTGTTCACCATCATCGTGCAGGGGCTGACGATGGAGCGGGTCGTCCGCAGGCTTTATTCCAGTCATGAGGGCGCATGATCTGTTCTTTCAAAGCGGACACATGGTCTAACACGCGGGGAACGACAGGGACTATCGTGTTGCGGATTTTCGTAATTGATTCGTGATTACCAATAAAAATGAAGCCACTTTGAAACTAGCAGTGCGGAGGGAGATAAGTCAGATACTTCGCTTCGGACATTAGGCCCATAGAAGCGCGGCGTGCATCTAGCACTTTAGGGTCGCTGCCTTTTGCATCGAGTGAGAAGGGGGCATAATGATTGTGCTGACAGGATAACTGGGAACCATAATACTGTGTCCCAACTGTAGCGAGGTTCACACGATCTGTTAGTAAAGCATAGTCTGCCTTGTCGAACTGACCCGTTTTCATCAGGGGTTCAATCTGGCGTAATGCCATGACTTGTAAGGCAGGGTCATTATCGGCGTGCTGGATCAAAAGCCACATCATCCTAGATGATTTTTTGCCAGCCTTCACAATACGCGTCCATCCGTGCGTTTTCAGGATGCCTCGGACCCACTGGCTATTATCCCAATCGGTATTAAACATTGCCATAAGGATGCGCTGCTGGAGAACAGTAGAGGTTTCCGTATCGACGCCGGAGAGAGTATCCAGCGTTCCCATCATCGGATAACGCCAGCCCTGATCAGGAATGATTCGAGCCATAATTTGCTCAGTAAGGTTTTCGCTGTTTGAATCTACCTCAATGGCATTACTGGCTGCAGTCAATGCAGCTTCGTAAGTCTGATAATAAGACAGGCTTCGTTTCAATGCTTTTTGAAAGCTATCCCAATTCTTAAACGCCTTGGCGGACGGTAACGCCAATGACACTTGTCCACATAGATGGTCTTGGTAGCCGCGATTTCTGGGAACGACAGCCTTGACGCCTATGTCTTTCAACTGCGCGTCTTCAGCTAATCCTGCGTCCTGCTCGCAGGCATGGACATAAGATTTGATAGCGTTCCAACTCGCAACCTGCTCAGGCGTGGCATCGGGAAATGCGCCGCGCGCGAACTCATAATTACCCGCATCGAAATTATCTTTGGTTATAAAAGGTGCAAGTGATGGAGGCGCAGCCGCAGCGCCAAGCAGAGGCATCAATGCGGCAACAATTACTCGTAATGAGATATTCCGACGAGCCATCTGCCTATTCTCTGTCTTGTTTTTCCTGAAAAAAGGATACTCTACCTAGGGAAATATTGCCAGTGTGCGTTGTTTCTACTTAATGCTGTAACCTGGTATTTATCGCGAGGGTATCAGAGCATTTATTGTCTCCCTTTATTATACGAGAGCGGATAGTTCATTCCCTCCATCAAAAACGACCTATCTGCTCAACGGAAAAAGAGCCGACAGGTGGCAGTCGTGCTGTTTCGGGCATTTGCTGCGCATAACGCAGAGGGCGTGTTTGAGAGCTCAACACGGTATGGGCGGCAGAGAGTTTTTTGAAGCGGACAAAGTTCATGAGAAGGTTTGACATCGGCGGTTGGGATGGAAACTTTGTCAGTTCAATCGCAAAAAACTGCCGATCCATCCGCTAAACGGTGCAAACGCACATCGAGACAAACTGAAACTGCAAGAGCCTGTTTCGGAACGGCCGACACTGGGTGCCTTCAAGAGAGGCTAGGTTCAGTATGGAACCAGAAAAGTATGCCTCTGCACCGCGCATGCAAAGAGACGTGCGTGGTGCAGAGGTTTTTACGAAGGGAGGCTTAGCCTTCCTGTCCCATTAGTAGCCGTTCGAGTGCGCGTTTGCGGCCGATGAGTGGCAGCAGGTCACGCAGTTCCGGACCGTGTTCTTCGCCTGTCAGGGCAAGGCGCAGGGGCAGGAACAGGGCTTTGCCGGAGCGGCCTGTTTTTTCCTTCAGGGCTGTGGTCCAAAGCTTCCAGGTTGCGGTGTCCCACGGTTCTTCTGGCAGCAGCGCGGCGGCGTCTTTCAGGAAGGCGGAGGTTTCCGCTTCCTGCGGTGGCGGCACAATGTCTCCATAGACCACACTGGCCCACAGCTTCGCTTCGGAAAGCATTTCGATATTGCCGCGAATGGCCAGCCAGAAGGCTTCCGTTGCGCCGTGAGGGAGGCGTTCCGCCACGGTAGCGAAAGGCGTCTGGGCCAGCAGCTTGTGGTTCAGGGCCAGAAGCTGCCTGGTATCAAACCGCGCGGCGGATTTTGAAATGTGGGAGAGGTCATACACCTTGGCCTGCTCCGCAAACGGCACCAGAATTGGGTCATCTGAACTGCCAAGCCGAGCCAGATAGGCCACCAGCGCTTCGGCTTCCACCCCGTCCTGACGCAAGGTGCGCAGGGACATGGCGTCAAACCGCTTGGAGAGTTTGCCCCCATTTTCATCCAGCAGCAGCGGCAGGTGCGCAAAGCGGAAATGGTCGGGGCGTGCGCCCAAAGCCTCGGCAATATCAATCTGCACGCCGGTATTGGTGACGTGATCTTCGCCACGGATGATGTGGGTAATGTCTGTTTCCAGATCATCCACAACGGAGGCGAGCGTGTAGAGCACGGTGCCATCGGTCCGCACCAGAACGGGGTCAGACACGGAAGGCAGTTTGACCTGACACGCCCCCATCACAAGATCCCGCCACTGAATGATGCGGTCAGAAAGACGGAAGCGCCAGTAAGGCACCTTGCCATTGGCTTCGGCCTGCGCGCGCTGTTCTGGCGTCATTTTCAGCATGGCGCGGTCATATACCGGCGCGCGGCGCTGGCGGATCTGTGTTTCGCGCTTGGCGGCCAGTTCCTGTTCGCTTTCAAAGCACGGATACAGGCGGCCCGTGGCCTTCAGTTTTTCAATGGCTTTGGCGTAACGGTCCAGCCGCTCGGTCTGGCGGAAGGTTTCATCCCACGTAATGCCCAGCCATGTCAGGTCTGTCTGAATGGCTTCAACATGGCTTTCCTTGGAGCGCTCGATATCCGTATCATCAATACGGAGTTGGAACGCCCCGCCATGGCGGCGGGCAAAGAGGGCGTTGGCAATGGCAAGGCGAGCATTGCCAACATGCAGCATACCGGTGGGGCTGGGCGCAAAACGAAGCTTCATGACGTCTCTATGCCGTGACTGGCGCGGAAATACCAGCCCTCTCCTGCCTGTCAGGCAGCCGGTTTTTCAGTGGGTGGTGGGTGGTTCGTCGTCGTCCGTAAACGGAGCGTCATCCTCCTCATCCACCAGCCGGCGGGGGTCCAACGCGCGCCAGTCCCGCTCCATGGGGGTGGCGCGGGTAGCGGCAAAATCATCCAGTTCATTGGCGGAACGCCAGCCATCCTCTTCGGCTTCCAGCACCACGGCGTCTTCCCCAAAGCTGAACCAGGCTGTCAGCACATCCTTGGTAGAAGCGCCCGGCACGCGGCACCGTTCCACGCTGTCTCTTACATAAGAACGGGCAAACGCGTTGGCGTGCGCCAGATCATGAAAACCGCCAACTTCTTCAACAATGTTGTCTTCTGCGCCGCCTGAGAGATCAAGAATACGCACACGCCAGGTTTTATCTTCCGGTGTGAGGGTTTCTGTCATGCAGAGGAGCCTTTCTGTGCTTTGCGCTGGGAGGGGAGGAGGAATTCCCGCCCGATCTTCACGCGTTCCGTGCCGTTGTAGGACACAATATCCGCCGTGGCGTACGTTTCGTTCCAGCGATCAGGAATAAAGGAGCCGGTGCCGACCACATCAATGGGGGCGTGGGCATCGGCCATGCAGGCGCATTTGGTAACGCCAAAGCCGGAGGAAGCAATGATCTTCACATGAGGGAAGCCAGCCTCATCCAGCGCGTCACGCATGCGCCAGACAGCAGCGGCGGAAACGCCGGTGCCAATCAGGTAACGCAGTTCTGAATCAGAACGATACCGGCGCAGGGCTTCCGGTGCGTGGCGGTCAACCACCGCGTACGATTCCTGCGGGTTCAGCCCTTCCAGAAACCGCCCGCCATGGGTGTCAAGGCGCACGCCAAGGCGGCCCTGTGCGGCAAGATCAGGAAAGCGGCGGCATACGGCCAGCGCATCCGTCACTTCCTTGCCGAAGTAATCCACCAGCACCACCAGATCCGTTTCCGGATAAAGTTCGTGGAACATTTCCGCAGCGCGCACGGTGGAACCCGCATAGCCAATAAGGGCATGGGGCATGGTGCCATAACCATGCGTGCTGTTGAAAAACGGTGCTACGGCATCATTCGCGGTGCCGATAAAACCGATGGCGCCATCGCGTTTGGCGGCACGTCCCCCTACGGAAGCCGCATAGGCCATCAGTTCCTGCATTCCATAGCCAGCGCAGTGGCGGGCATCCATGGCCAGAAACTTGGTGTGGGGCAGGGAGACAGCAATCTGATACGCGCGGTGCGCGGCCACACAGGGGCTGCCCAGCTTTTGCAGCAGAAGCGTTTCCAGATCAGCCAGATGAGTGAAGGAGCCGGTGATATAGACTAATGGCTCCCCAGCACCCACCCATTCGCCTTCCGGGTGGACCAGATCAATTGTGTAGGGGCTGTTCCGCTCCGCCATCACGTTCTTCAGCCATTCCAGCATCAGCCCCGGCGCGGAGATGACGGGACGACGAATGAAGAAGGCGTATGTAACCTCACAGTCTCCAAAGTGAGAGACAATCCGCTTGGTGCGGTTGAAGTAGGAATCCGTTCTGGCCGTAATGACCGGGTCGGGAAGCGGTGCGGACGAACTGGCCGTGTTCAGGCCGGGCGTTTCAACGCCGTTAGAAGGCTGCACCATCCTTGTCTCATCTCCATTCCGGTTCAGGCTGCCTGGATGATGGGGGTTCCGGGCGGTGCGGTAAAGGCACCCCCCGGTTCTGTGATCATGGGTTGGTGGACGCGTTCAGCGTTTGCCGGTCAGTTCCTCAGCCATCAGGAACGCCAGTTCCAGAGACTGCTCGGCATTCAGGCGCGGGTCACAGAAAGTTTCATAACGGTCAGCCAGATCGGATTCCGTCAGGCAGTGTGCGCCGCCCACGCATTCCGTTACGTTCTGACCGGTCATTTCAATATGCACGCCACCGGCATGCACACCTTCAGCCGCACAGGCATCAAAGAAGCCTTTCACTTCCGTCATGATGGCATCAAATGACCGTGTTTTGACCTTCTGCGTGGTGGAGATGGTGTTGCCGTGCATCGGGTCAGTCAGCCAGGTCACGGTACGGCCGGTGGCTTTTACGGCCCGCATCAGCGGCGGCAGGTGCTTGTCAATCTTGTCCGCGCCCATGCGGGAGATGAGCGTAATGCGCCCGGCTTCATCAGTCGGGTTCAGGATTTCCAGCAGCTTTTCCAGATCTTCCACCGTGGAGGTCGGACCAACCTTGATGCCGATGGGGTTACGCACCCCACGCAAGAATTCGACATGCGCGCCGTCCGGCTGGCGGGTGCGGTCCCCGATCCAGATGAAATGGGCGGAGCAGTCATACCATTCGCCTGATGTGGAATCGACACGGGTGAGTGCCTGTTCATAAGGCAGCAGCAGGGCTTCATGAGACGTATAGAATTCGGTTTCATCCACCTGCGGGGCGGAGGCAGCGTCAATACCGCAGGCCTGCATGAAGGACAGAGTCTCCCCAATCCGTTCCGCCATCACACGGTAGCGGTTGGCCAGCGGAGAACGTTCCACAAACCCCAGATTCCAGCGGTGCACTTCATGCAGGTTGGCATAGCCCCCGCGAGAGAAGGCGCGCAGCAGGTTCTGGATACCGGCGGACTGGAAATAACCGGTTTCCATGCGCACAGGGTCAGGAATGCGGGCTTCTGCCGTGAAGTCCGGCCCGTTGATGATATCCCCACGGTAGGACGGCAGCGTGACATCGCCCTTGGTTTCCGTATCGGAAGAGCGCGGCTTGGCGAACTGGCCCGCCATGCGGCCCAGCTTCACTACCGGCACTTTTGCGCCAAAGGTCAGCACAACCGCCATCTGTAGCAGCACGCGGAACGTATCGCGCACCACATCGGCCTTGAATTCGCCGAAGCTCTCGGCGCATGCGCCGCCCTGCAATACAAAAGCCTGCCCTTTGGCGGCCTGGGCCAACTGGGCGCGCAGGCGGCGCACCTCACCGGCAAATACCAGTGGCGGATACACATGCAGCCGGTCTTCCACCGCTTTCAGCGCGGCTTGATCCGGATAGGTTGGCATCTGCTTGACAGGAAACGAACGCCAGCTATCCGGCATCCAGGTAGCAGACGTCGGGCGGGGCTGGGCGAGCGAGGCACTCATGGACTTGATCCTGTCAGTTCTATCTGTCTTGAAGATGTGGGGTTAGGTGTAAAGAAAACAGTCCCCGTTGCCATAAAGGCCGCAAGGGGCTGTCTTTATGTCCAAAACGCGGCCAATACGCAAATTTTCTTCCGGTAATCCGCCCGTACGCGCAACGACTGAGCAGGAAATGCGTAAAGAGAATGAGCGGGCTGTTCACACGGCATGGCGTCTGCCCGCTGGGGAAACACGCAGGAGGTCATCCTGAAACCCCAACAAGATCAGCACCATAGAGCATTCAGTGGCTCGGCCAGACGCAAAGTAACGTGGATTGGATTTTTTCGTGAGTTGGTGCGATACTAACGCCATGCCGCCTGCATCACACAGTGAGGGTGCAGGTTAGGATCATTTTTTTTCACGGGGTGACGCGCAATGGCGCAGCTGCGTAAATCATCTTTCCTGCTGCTGGCGGGTCTCAGCCTTGGTGTGTGTCTGGCTTCTGGTGCATCAGCCGCTCCTGGTGACCCATCCCTGACGCCGGATAACAACATTTCCTTTGGGGAAGGGGCAGCTTCCGGCTCCTCCTCAAAGAGTGGTTCTGCGGAAAAAAGAACCGTGCATGGCCACCGTAATCTGCCTCCGGGTTATCAGGACGCGCCGTCCATGGAGTTCAACCATGGGGATGATCCTGATCATCTGGCCAAGGTGCATCGTGACTCCATTACAGGCTCTGATCTTTCCCGTTATGGGTCCGCCTATCAAAGCAGTGGCCCGTACGGCTCTGGTCAACTTGGCGACTCCACGGGGAATGGCTGGGTAACGCCCCGCTAAATCCGCCAGCCTATATGGCGTGCCCTGCAGCGTTGTTGAGGCTGTGGGGTGTGCTTTGCCTCCCTTGGTGGAGGCATTTCTCATTTTTCCACAATTGAAACGCTTGTTTGGCCGCTGGTCAGGTCTAGCAGGCGGTGTGTGATGTCTTCCTGCTGTGCGGCAGGGAGGGTGAGCACAAACTGCGCGCCCGTGGCATCGTATTCCGGCGTGGCTGCATCCAGCCCCCACTCCTGCAAGCGGGCTTGAAGAATGGCCAGCAGGGAAAACGGGACGTGGAACGTGAGGGTGACACGTTCGATAATGGCTTCCTTGGGGGCTTCGCGCAGGCATTCTGCTGCTGTGCCAGCATAGGCGCGGATCAAGCCGCCCGCACCCAGCTTGATGCCGCCAAACCAACGGCTGACCACAACCGCCACAAAATCCAGCTTCTGTGCCGTAATCACCTGTAAAATGGGTCGCCCTGCGGTGCCGGAGGGTTCTCCTGCATCATGGCAACGGCAGATGGGGCCAATCTGCCAGGCCCAGCAATGGTGTGTGGCATCAGGCTCGGCGGCGGCAATCTGGCTGATAAAGGCATCGGCCTCTTCCGCACTGCGCACAGGGGTGGCCCGTGCCAGAAAACGGCTTTTGCGGATGTCTTTTTCCAATGAGAACGGGCCGATCAGCGTTTCAGTCATGGCGCGTATGATAAGGGCCGCGTCTGAAAGGCGAAAGGGAGGTTCCCCACGCTATGTATGGACGCGGTGGCAGATGCCTCCTGTTAAGTTTGTGGGTGCGATCGACCAACTGCGTTTTGTTCAGATGACGTGTCAAATATATGGCAACAAAGTGAGGGGTTGCTGCGTTGCGGGAGGAGAAGAAACGCACCATCTGAATAAGGGGAGAGACACGTTTCTTCCTCATGGCAAGTTTTCTGAACACAGGCGCAGTCTGTCACACAGGCTGCCGGCAAGAGAGGCGGCATCTGTATGAGCAACCCATTGATGCAAAGCATTAACGACATGAGCCGGGAGCGATTTGTCTCGACTTTCGGTTCTGTATTCGATCATGCGACCTGGGCCGCGGAAGAGGCTTACGAGTGTCGGCCGTTTGCTGATGTCAAATCCCTTTTTACGACACTGACAGCCATGGTGCGTGCCGCACCCGATGAGGCACGCCGGCGGGTAGTCCGGGCTTATCCGGGGTTGGAAACATTTCTGGCCGTGGCTTCAGCCGAGGCGCTGACACAGCCTGTTTCCGATGTGCCAGCGGATCTTAACCGGCTTTCTTCTGAGGAGTTTGCTCAGTTTCGCGCACTGAACAAGGCGTATCAGGAACGGTTTGATATGCCGTTTGTGATCTATGCTCAGGATCTGACACGCGCGGAAGTAATGAAAGCACTGGAGCAACGGCTGCGATATGAACCTGAGGTTGAAACGGCAACGGCGCTAGGAGAGGTGGCCAAGTTTGCCCGCGTAAAGCTGGCGGAAATCTGCCAGAAGCTTGAACCGGGGCAGCCTAAGTAATTGCGTTGCTTGTCCTGAGTATCGCTCGCGTGCGCGTCTGCCTTGCCCAAAGAGCAGGGGCGCAGCGTGCACAATTGCGCTTGCCGTAAAAAGCGGGCACATATCTCTGGCATGTAGCTGTGTGAGAGTGGGGAGTGCGACACGTCATGACGCAGTGGTTTCGTAAAGGATGTCTTCTGGCCGCAGGATTGCTGGCCGTTTCCCTTCCTGTGATAACTGCGTCTCCGGTTTTGGCGGATGATGATGACGGCGGTGATGAAGAAGGCCACAAAGGGCCGGACATGCACAAGCTGGCTGCCAAGCCGCCTTTGCCCCGCGCCCACAAGGATTTCAGCAAATTCCGCTACCGGCCCGCTGGGGACAAAGTGCAGGAACAGGCCGACGCAAACCGCCTTCTGTTCTGGACGCCTGATGGCAAGCCGGATGGCTATGCACAGCGCCGCGGCAGCAGCATTATCTATTACAATGCACAAGGACAGGCCACGCGGGTTCAGCATCTGGAACCCAATGAACTGACTGACGATTAAGAGCCTGTTTAACAAAGGCTCCAAGTTTTTCAGGGCTGTTTGTGGCTGAACACTGTTTGATTGGGCGGGTGCATCTTTGCATTCCGCCGTCAGGTCGGCTTTTTCTGCCCACAGAAATTTACTTCACTTTGCACCGACTGTTTTTTCAGCGCACCATCAACCTCGTATGAATGATAACCCTCTTTCATGAGCTAAGGACGGTGCTCTCGCGATGGCTTCCGGGGCGAGGATGGTACGAGGTTGGATGGTCGTCCCTTATGAGGAACACCTTCAGACCAACCCAACCGGCACTGCCTTTTTCAGGCCGTGCCCACGTAGCCGGGGGTTTCAATCAGATCCAGAATGGAGGCTGATGTTTCCTCAATGGAGCGACGGGTTACGTCAATAACCGGCCAGTTGTGGTGGCGGCACAGGCGGCGGGCCCAGCGCAGTTCTTCCTGCACTTTTTCCAGATCAATGTAGGCGTAATCAGCAGCAGGGTCACGCAGGCGACCGGATGGGATCATCTGGGAAAGGCGCGTACGGCGAATTTCGATCAGTGTTTCCGGATCAATGGTCAGGCCGATCACCGGCCGTTTTATGGTGAACAATGCCTTGGGTGGCTCAATGCCCATCACCAGTGGCACGTTGGCGGCCTTGATGCCCCGGTTAGCCAGATAAAAGCAGGTTGGCGTTTTGGAAACTCGGGAAACGCCCACCAACACTACATCGGCTTCATTCAGTTCGTTTGTTTCCTGACCATCATCATGCGCCAGCACGTAATGCATGGCCTCGATACGCTGGTAATAGTTTTCATCCATGATGTACTGGCCACCAGGATGCCGCGTAGCTTCCTCCCCCGTTTCTTCTGAAAGGAAGGTCACAGCGCTGTCCAGCACATCCAGCAGCCGTACCTGCATGCTGGCACATCCTGCTTCCATATCCGCCTGCAAGGCAGGATCTGTCAGCGAGGACATGACGGGCCCACGGTCCAGCGCGATGTGACGCAGAACACGCCGAAGCTGGAGGCGGGAGCGGATCAGGTTCCAGTGGCGGAGCCGGATTTCCGTGTTCGGGAACTGCGCAATGCAGGCGCGGGCAACAGAATCAAGGGTCTGGCCTGTGGCTTCAGACACGAGATGAAGGGTCAGTGTTTTCTGGTTCATAATCGTTTTGGCTGAGAAAAAGGCCGCCCTTTTTGGGGGCGGCCCTGTTTCTTCAGGCTTTTACCGCATTGCGGCGGGCGGCAAGGGCGGCCTGTGCGCTGGCAAGCCGCGCAACGGGCACGCGGAAGGGGGAGCAGGAGACATAATCCAGCCCCACTTCCTCAAAGAAGGAAATGGAGAGCGGATCGCCCCCGTGTTCCCCGCAGATGCCCAGCTTGAGGTCGGGCTTGGTCGCACGGCCTTTTTCAACGCCCATGCGCACCAGCGCGCCAACGCCTTCCCGGTCAATGGAGATGAAGGGGTCCTGCGGCAGCAGCCCTTTCTCCACATAGGCAGGAAGGAAGGAGCCAGCATCGTCACGGGACAGACCAAGGGTGGTCTGCGTCAGATCGTTCGTGCCGAAGGAGAAGAAGTCCGCGCTTTCCGCAATCTGGTCTGCCGTGATGGCTGCACGGGGCAGCTCAATCATGGTGCCAATGGTGTAGGTCAGCTCGGCGTTCTGTTCTTTCAGCACATCCGCAATCACGCTTTCACAGGCTTTGCGCACCAGATCGAGTTCTGCTTTGGTGCCCACCAGCGGGATCATGATTTCCGGAATAACGGCCTTGCCAGTTTCCTTGGAAACGGCAAGTGCTGCTTCCGTAATGGCCCGCACCTGCATGGCGTAGATTTCCGGATAGCTGATGCCCAGACGGCAGCCACGGTGGCCGAGCATGGGGTTGGCTTCGGACAAGGCAGACCGGCGGGCGCGCAGGGCGTCCACGCTCTGCCCAAGGGCGGCGGCCACGTCTTTCAGTTCTGCTTCCCCGTGCGGCAGGAACTCGTGCAGCGGCGGGTCAAGCAGACGGATAGTGACGGGCAGCCCAGCCATGATGCGGAACAGGGCCGAGAAATCATCCCGCTGGAAGGGCAGCAGCGCCCCAATGGCACGGGCACGGGCTTCCGGTTCTTCCGTCATGATCATCTGGCGCACATGGCCAATCCGATCCGGGCCGAAGAACATGTGTTCCGTACGGCACAGGCCAATGCCTTCCGCGCCGAAGCGACGGGCTGTTTCAGCATCTTCCGGCGTTTCTGCATTGGCACGAATGCCCAGACGACGCACGGAATCGGCCCAGCCCATCAGGGTGGAGAAATCGCCAGAAAGAGAAGGCGGAATGGTGGGAACACGGCCCAGATAGACAGCACCCGTGCCGCCATCCAGCGTGATCCAGTCACCAGCCTTCAGGGTATGACCGCCAACGCTGAGTGTCTGTGCCTTGTAGTCCACGGTAATGCTGCCAGCACCTGCAACGCAAACACGGCCCATACCACGGGCCACCACGGCCGCGTGGGATGTCATGCCACCACGGGTTGTCAGCACACCACGGGCTGCGTGCATGCCATGCACGTCTTCGGGTGAGGTTTCGATACGCACCAGAATGACATCTTCACCCTTGGCGGCACGGTCTTCCACATCTTCAGCGGAGAATGCAATCACGCCGGTAGCTGCACCGGGGGAGGCCGGAAGGCCACGGGCAAGCTGTGTACGCTCGGCCTTGGGGTCAAGAACCGGGTGGAGAAGCTGATCAAGCGAGGAGGGCGGTACGCGTGTAATGGCGTCTTCCTGCGTGATCAGACCTTCGCGTGCCATGTCAATGGCAATGCGCAGTGCGGCTGCGGCAGTACGTTTGCCGTTACGGGTTTGCAGGAGGTACAGCTTGTTGCTCTGCACCGTGAACTCAATGTCCTGCATGTCCTTGTAGTGGCGTTCCAGGAGTTCACGCACCTTCAGCATTTCCTGATAGGCCTGCGGTAGCGCCTTTTCCATCGGGTTCTGGTCAGGCGTGGCGCGTTCGGCGGACATGGGCTGCGGCGTGCGGATACCAGCCACTACGTCTTCACCCTGCGCGTTGATCAGGTATTCACCGTAGAAAATGTTCTCGCCGGTGGAGGGATCACGCGTGAAGCAGACGCCGGTGGCGCAGTCATCACCCATGTTGCCGAACACCATGGACTGAACGTTGACAGCCGTGCCCCAGCTTGCCGGAATATCATGCAGCTTGCGGTAGGTGTTGGCGCGCGGGTTCATCCAGGAACCGAACACGGCACCAATGGCGCCCCAGAGCTGATCCTTCGGGTTTTCAGGGAAGGGTTTGCCTGTTTCGTTCTGAACAATGCTCTTGTAGTCCTTGACCACAAGCTGCCAGTCTTCAGCGCTGAGGGCGGTATCATCTTCCTTGCCCAGTTCCCGCTTGGCCTGTTCCAGAATGTCTTCAAACCGATGGTGCGGGACACCCAGCACAACGGAGCCGTACATCTGGATGAAGCGGCGGTAGCTGTCCCACGCAAAGCGGGCATCACCGGAGGAGCGGACAAGCCCTTCCACCGTTTCATCATTCAGGCCCAGGTTCAGCACCGTGTCCATCATGCCGGGCATGGAAACACGTGCGCCCGAGCGCACGGAAACAAGAAGCGGTGCGTTGGCATCACCGAAGCGCAGCCCCATGGCCTTTTCAACCCGGCCCATGGCATCCTCAATCTGGGATTCCAGCTCTGCCGGGTAGGCGCGGCCATTTTCATAAAAGGCGGAGCAGACTTCAGTGGTGATTGTAAATCCGGGCGGAACTGGCAGGCCGATATTGGCCATTTCAGCCAGATTGGCCCCTTTGCCGCCGAGGAGATTGCGCATTCCGGCGTTGCCTTCATTATGGCCAGCGCCGAAACTATAGATCCACTTGGTCATTTTGCCGTTCACTTCGTTGGTGCGAACGCAGAGCCAGCTCTACCCCGATCGAGGGGATGGGAACTACCGGAGCAACGGGCCGATCTGCGAACGGATTTTATTTTTTTATTTTGGACGACTTAATCCACCCCATCGATAGCAACGAGCATGACGCGTTTTGTTTCCCGCGGCAATGACTCTTTTTGGGCAAAGGCCCGCTTCAGGCCGGTCTTAGCCCTGACTTGCGCAAAAATCGTTCCATCCGGCTTCGTCCAGCGTATCAATGCCGAGTTCCGCCGCTTTTTTGGCTTTGGAGCCCGCTTTTTCCCCCAGAATGACAAGGTCCGTTTTTTTGGAGACGGAATCAGACACTTTTGCCCCCATCCGCTCCGCCATGGCGCGGGCTTCCTGCCGGGTGAGGGTGTGCAGGGTGCCGGTAAACACGACGGTCTTGCCTGCCAGCGGCCCGCCGGAGGTTTGTTCTTCCTCTGTTATGTTCAGGAACGATCTCAGGTCTTCCAATGTTGCAAGGTTGTGCTCCTCGCTCATGAAGGCCACCAGATCATCCGCGATCACGCTGCCAATGCCGGTAATGGAGCCCAGTTCAAGCCGTTCGTCTGAACCAATGATGGCGGCCTTGCGCAACTGTGCCACCCAGTTTTCATACGTGCCGTAATGGCGCGCCAGCAGACGGGCGTTGCTCTCGCCAATGCGGCGGATTCCCAGCGCGAAGATAAAGCGGGAGAACGCAATGGTGCGGCGCGCTTCTATGGCTTGCATCAGGTTACGCACAGACTGTTCGCCCCAGCCATCCCGCTTCATGATGCTTTCCGCATGGGTGTGCAGGCGGAAAATATCCGCAGGGGTGTGAATCAGCCCTTCCTCATAAAACTCGCGGATACTGCGCTCGCCCAGCCCTTCAATGTCAAAGGCATTGCGGGAGACAAAATGGATAAGCCGCTCCACAATCTGCGCAGGGCAGGTCAGGCCCCCTGTGCAGCGGCGCACGGCTTCCCCTTCCGGCCGCACGGCCAGCGCGCCACAGGCAGGGCAATGGTCAGGGAAGTGGAATGGCTCCGCACGGGGCGGTGCATCCGGGCCCGGTGGCACCACCGCCAGAATTTGTGGAATGACATCACCCGCGCGTTGAATCTGCACCGTATCGCCGGGGCGCACGTCCTTGCGGGCAATTTCGTCTTCATTATGCAGCGTGGCGCGCATGACCAGTACGCCCCCCACATTGACGGGGTCCAGATGTGCAACCGGGGTCAGGGCGCCGGTGCGGCCTACCTGAATTTCAATGGCCCGCAGGGTGGTAATGGCCTGCTCTGCCGGGAACTTCCACGCCACCGCCCAGCGGGGCGCGCGCCCCGCAAAGCCCAGACGTTCCTGCAATGTCAGATCATCTATCTTGTAAACAACGCCATCAATATCGTAGCTCAGCGCGGCGCGGGCACGGCCAATCTCTTCAAAAAAAGCTTCGGCACCACTGGCCGCTTCCAGCCTGCGGGAGAGCGGATTGACCGGAAATCCCCATGCCCGCAACTGCTCCAGATATGCCCAATGGCTGCGGGCCTGCTTTTCTGAACTGAAGCCCATGGCATAGGCGAACAGAGAAAGAGGGCGGCGGGCGGTAACGCGAGGGTCAAGCTGCCGCAAGGAACCCGCGGCTGCGTTGCGTGGGTTAGCGAAGGGTTTGCGGCCAATGGCTTCCTGCGCCGCGTTCAGCGCCAGAAAATGCTCCTTGGAGAGGAAGACTTCCCCACGAATTTCAATCAGTTCCGGCGCGTGCCCCTCAAGCTGCTGAGGCAGATCCTTCAGCGTGAGCAGGTTGGCGGTCACATCCTCGCCTTCCGTGCCATCGCCTCGGGTTGTGCCCCGTACAAAGCGTCCGTTTTCATAGGTCAGGCTGATGGAAAGCCCGTCAATCTTGGGTTCGGCCACAAAGGCCAGCTTCTGGGCATCCGCCTCGCTCAGCCCCAGAAAGCGGGTCGCGCGGCTGATGAAGGCTTCAAATTCTGTCTGATCAAACACGTTGTCCAGAGAGAGCATGGGCACCAGATGCCGGTGCTTGCCAAAAGCATTGTCCGGCGCGGCCCCTACGGTCTGGGCCGCACTCTCTGCCGGTTCAGACTCCGGGTGAAGCGCCACAATGGCATCGTAGCGTTTGCGCAGGGCGTCATATTCGGCGTCGCTCACTTCGGGCGCATCATGCGTATAATAGGCGGTATTGTAGCGGCCTATCAGGTCTGCAAGGCGGGTGAGTTCAGCTTTGGCCTGTGCGGCGTCCAGTTCAGTCGGGGCGAGGTGTTCAGTCATTCTTCTGTCCAAGCAGGCTGGCGGCGGCGGCGCGGGCGGCATCGGTAATCACGTCTCCGGCCAGCATACGGGCAATTTCTTCCTGCCGTTCTTCCATGCCAAGCGGTGCGGCGTGGGTGGCGGTATTGCCATTGCGTACAATCTTGCCAATGCGCAGATGGGCATCCGCGCTGGCCGCCACCTGCGGGCTGTGTGTCACGGCCAGCACCTGCACGGACCGGCTTGCCAGCCGGTGCAGGCGTTCCCCAATGGCGGCGGCGGTGGCACCGCCCACACCGGCGTCAATTTCATCAAACACAATGGTGCCAATGGCAGATTGCTCCGCCAACACCAGTTTGAGCGCTAGCATCAGGCGGGAAAGCTCACCGCCGGATGCCACCTTGGCCAGTGGGCCGGGCGGCTGGCCGGGGTTGGCCGCAATCAGGAAGGTAATCTGCTCCATGCCCTGCGCACTCCAGTTTTCAGGGGGCAGGGGCTGGATATCCACCAGAAAGCGGGCCTTTTCCAGTTTGATGGGTTTGAGTTCACGGGTCACAGCCTGTTCCAGCTTGCGGGCGGCTTTTTCCCGCGCAGCAGAAAGGCGTCTGGCGGATGTTTCATACACCGTGCGGGCTTCCTGCATGGCCTGTTGCAGTGCATCCAGATGCGTGACGCCGGTTTCAAGTGCCGCCAGCCGCAGGGTCAGCCGTTCGCGCAGGCCGGGCAGATCCTCGACTGTTACATCATGTTTGCGTGCGGCGGCACGCAGGGCGAACAGGCGCTCCTCCGCTTCTTCCAGCAGGCGCGGGTTGGCTTCCGATTCATCGGCCAGACGAGAGAGCAGGGTTTCTGCTTCCGCCAGTGCGTTTTCTGCGCCTTCAAGGGCAGCCAGAGCCTCGCTGGTGCGGGCCTCCAGCGGGTCATGGGTCGTTTTTTCGGCAGAGGGAGGCGGGAGCAGGCGTTGCAGAGCGCGGCTGGCACCCCGTAAGGCCGCCGCTGGGCCAGCATTGCGCCGGTCTCGCGGGTTCAGTTCTGCCTGGGCTGCTGCAATGGCCTCACCGCGCCGTTCGGCCTGCTGAAGGGCATGGCGCTGCTGGGCCAGAGCGTCTTCTTCTCCCGCTTGCGGGGCAAGGGTGGCCAGTTCGTCCACCGTATGCCGT
Source organism: Drosophila kanapiae (assembly GCA_008042475.1). Classification (NCBI taxonomy): domain Eukaryota; kingdom Metazoa; phylum Arthropoda; class Insecta; order Diptera; family Drosophilidae; genus Drosophila; species Drosophila kanapiae. The sequence continues at coordinate 110,646 of VNJM01002173.1, read as the reverse complement.
AGCCATTCTTCTTCCCGCGCGGCTTCCTGAAGGTTTCTGCGTGCGGTTTCCAGTTCGGTAATCAGTTTCTGCCATGTCACGTAAGCGCGCGTTACGTCCGTGAGCAGGGAAGACCCCACGCCGTAGGCGTCCAGCAATCCGCGATGGGTGCTGGAATCGGCAAGCCCCATCTGCTCGTGCTGGCCCTGAATTTCCACCAGGGTGACAGCCACGCGACGCATGAGCGTGATGCCCACGGCCTGATCATTCACCCATGCGCGAGACCGGCCTTCCTTTGAAATAATGCGGCGGAGCATCAGGGGCTCCCCGGCTTCGGCCGGAATCCCCTGTTCGTTCAGCAGCGCATAGGCCGGGTGATCGAGTGGCACGTCAAAACTGGCGGTCACACGGGCCTCATCGGCGCCCGCGCGCACCAAGCCAGCACTGGCCCGTTCCCCCAGCGCCAGCCCCAGACTGTCAAGCAGGATGGATTTCCCGGCACCGGTTTCCCCGGTAAGCGCTGTGAAGCCTGCGTGCAGGGAAAGGTCCAGCGCTTCGATAAGCACCACATCCCTGATGGAAAGGTTTGTCAGCATGATGGGTCCGGTCTGAAAATCTGACGAAGACAATCTCTGAAGCGGTGGTGTGTTAACCGCCTTGAAGCGTTCTATAAAAAAAATAGGCGAACGGAAAGAGAACAGAAACAAAAAGGGGCAGACCGCAGCCTGCCCCTTTTGTGGAAAATGTTGGCGTGAGCACCTTCAGGCTCAGAGTACGCGGGCCTGATCTGGTGGTGCGGGCTCGGCCTTGACCGGTGCAACCGGCGCTTTCTGAATATCCATGGGCTGTGCCGCACCCGGCTGCTGGCCAAGGGCCGAAGGCGCAGGGGCCGCACCGGCTGCCGTAGGCGGTGTGGTTGTGGCGGCGGGGGCCTTGGGGGCGGTAATCAGCTTGCCCGGAACGGGGAAGTTGTCGCTCAGCAGTTTGTAACGCTTGAGGTTGCTGTAAGCAAAGCGGTACCATTTGCTGCCAGGGTAGTTGTAGCCCAGCACAATACCGGATTTACGGGCCTGATCTGTCAGCCCCAGATCAAGATAGACTTCCACCATACGTTCCAGCGCTTCGGGCACGTGGTTGGTGGTCTGGAAGTCTTCCACAACGCGCTGGTAGCGGTTGATGGCGGCTTCATAGTTGCGTTCCTGCTGGTAATAGCGGCCTACCAGCATTTCCTTACCGGCCAGATGGTCACGGCACAGGTCGATCTTGAGCTGCGCATCTCGTGCGTATTTGGACTGCGGGAAGCGGGTAATCACTTCCTCCAGCGCATCCATGGATTCCACGGTGCCCTGCTGGTCACGCTGCACATCGGCAATCTGTTCATAGAAGCACAGGGCGCGCAGGTAATAGGCGTAGGCGGCGTCCGCGCTGGTGGGGTGCAGGCCAATGAAGCGGTTCAACTGCTGCACAGCTTCCGGGTACTTGCCCTTCAGGTAATAGGAATAGCCTTCCATAAGCTGCGCGTTGGCAACGTAACCTGAATAGGGATAGTTCTGCTGGAGCACCTCAAACTCGGCTGCGGCCAGCGTGTAACGGCGGGTGCGCAAGGCATCAATACCGTTATTATACAGCGTTTCAGCCGAAGCCAGTTTGGGAACTGGGGGCGCTTTCTCGTGCCCGAACAGCCCGCAACCGGACAAGCCCAACAGCAGACTGGCCGACACCAGATGGCGTATGCGGCAGCGAACGGAAAGAGGGTTGATAACGCTCACAGACATCCCGGCTCTTCAATTTGAAGCTGTCTTATAGCACGCATAGCGAGCAAGGAAAGGGAAGGAAAGATGGTCCGTGCGCTTTCTCTCTAATGTTCTTACGCAGCCACCCGCGCAGAAACGGCGGAAGGCGGGGTAAAGCGCCATGCTGACGGATCAGCAAACAGGGAGCGCAGAACCTTGTTGTTCAGGCTATGGCCGGACCGATGGCCAGTGAATGCGCCCTTGATGGGGGCACCCGCCAGATACAGATCTCCTACCGCGTCCATCACCTTGTGGCGGATGAATTCATCCGGGCACCGCAGGCCGGAGGGATTGAGAATCTGGTCTCCATCAACAACAATGGCGTTTTCAAGCGAACCACCACGGGCCAGACCGGCCTTGTGCAGGGCTTCTATTTCCTGCCGCAGGGTAAAGGTGCGGCTGCGGGCCAGTTGATGGCGGAAGGTGGCTGGTGTCAGTTCCAGCGCATAATCCTGCTTGCCAATGGCAGCGGCGGCAAAGTCAATCTGAAGAGACAGATGCAACGTTTGGGTTGTGGAGGGGCGGAGTTCAACAAAGGCTCCGTTCTGCTCTACCCGGATAGGGCGCAGCACTTCAATGCTCTGCCGTACGGCATCCTGAGGCACACGGCCAGCGCAATCCAGCAGAAAAACAAAGTCAGCGGCCGAGCCATCAAAAACGGGAATTTCCGGGCCGTCCACCAGAACAAGGGCATTATCAATGCCGCAGCCATGGAAGGCCGCCATCAGATGTTCAATGGTGGCAATGCGGTTTGCGGGGTTGCCCGCTTCCCCCACAACGGTGCTCAGGCGCGTGTCCACCACGTAATCGAATCGGGCAGGCAGGGGCGCGGCGTTTAGGTCGGTCCGCTGGAAAACAATGCCATGGCCAACAGGGGCTGGTCTCAGGGTCAGGTTGATCGGTGCGCCTGTATGCAACCCCGTCCCTACGCTGGAGATGGAGTGATGCAAAGTATGCTGCACGGCCTTGACCGTTCTGGCCCGGTTATGAGTGGGAACCGCATACGTTTCCGGAGTGGTGGAAAGAGTAATCGGTTCCATCAGGAGACTGTCCATGGCTCTGACGTTTTCCTGCTAGAGTGAAAAACTTTGCAGCTTAACGCTAAAGCCAGCGAGATGTTCTGGCGAGTCAATGATTATTGCCATCTATTACATTGAGAGGCTGTTTAAAAAGTCTGCCCAATCGGGCTGATGGGTGTTCGTTGCGCCTGAAAAATGGTGTTTTTTTGTTCCGATGTGTCCGTATCGGCCTTTAAAAACCGCCTTTTCGGCTACAACAAATAGTCACCAGTCTGACGCTGCGGACTGTTCAAGCGGCCTCTAAAAAACGCGCTGCCCTGTAAGGAGCAGCGCGCCAGAAAAAAGAAACGAACGGAAAAAATTACTGACGGCGCAGGAAGGTCGGGATTTCCAGCCCCGTGTCATCCGTATCGGCCTGCCGCACGCTTGGGCCCTGATCTGCCGGGCTGATGGTGGGGCGGGGTGCGGGTGCTGCCGGTTCGTTCCGAGGTTCATCCATGCCGGTGCTCCGGCGGAACGCACCCGTTACGCGCCCGAACAGGCTGCGGGAAGAAGGCGGCGTGGGGTCCGGCTGATAAGACGAACGCGGTGTTTCCGTGAACAGACCAGAACGCGGAGACGGGATAGGCCGGGCCGCGGGCTGTGGCTGCTGCGGTGCTGCTGCGGGCGGAATCTGGCCCGGAATGCTGTGCGCAGGCGGCGGGGCCACGCGGGACGTACCACCCTGAGGAGCCTGATACTGCGGCTGGGCCGGTGCTGCGGCGCGCGGCTGCTGGGGGGCGCTGGCTTCCGGTGCGGCCTGAGCAGCCGTGTTGGTGGACGGAGCCTGACCAGCGCCAGTTGCAGCAGGGGCTTCCTGCGGGGTTTCTGCATCAGCAGGCACCAGATGCAGGCGTTCCGGAGCAGGGGGCTTCATGTCAATGCCGGTCGCCACAACAGACACACGGATCTTGCCATCCATGTTGTCATCAATAATGGAGCCCCAGATCATGTTTGCGCCTTCGGCCACTTCACGCCCGATGCGCTTGGCGGCTTCTTCAACTTCAAACAGAGTCATGTCTTCGCCACCGGTGATGTTCACCAGCAGGCCCTGTGCGCCAGACATGGAGGAATCTTCAAGCAGCGGGTTGGCAATGGCGGCTTCAGCGGCCTCAATGGCGCGGTTTTCGCCTTCGGCCTCGCCGGTGCCCATCATGGCCTTGCCCATTTCCGCCATTACGCTGCGGATATCGGCAAAGTCCAGGTTGATGTAGCCGGGGGCCATCATCAGATCGGTCACGCCACGCACGCCCATGTAAAGAACATGGTCAGCCATCTTATAGGCTTCACGTAGGGTCGTGCGTTCACTGGCAACGCGGAACAGGTTCTGGTTGGGGATCACGATCAGCGTATCAACATACTGCTGAAGTTCCTTGATCCCTTCATCTGCAATCAGGGCGCGGCGTTTGCCTTCATAGTCAAAAGGCTTGCTGACCACACCGACCGTCAGAATGTTCCGCTCACGCGCCATGCGCGCAATAACGGGGGCCGCCCCGGTGCCTGTGCCACCGCCCATGCCCGTGGTGATGAACACCATGTGCGAGCCGTCCAGATACCGTGCAATTTCATCCGCCGCTTCTTCCGCTGCCCCGCGGCCAACATCTGGCTTTGCGCCAGCGCCCAGCCCGTGGGTCAGATGCGGGCCAAGCTGGATGCGGCGGTCAGCCCGGCTTTTGGCAAGGCTCTGGGCATCTGTATTGGCGACAACAAATTCCACGCCCTGAAGGTTTGACGTAATCATGTTGTCCACTGCGTTCGTGCCGCCGCCACCAACGCCGATGACTGTGATTCTCGGCGAGAAATCAGCGTGATTTTGAGGTGGAACGGTCAGATTCAGTGTCATGAGTCTCTCCTGGGAAACGGCAGCGGCAAACGGTATCTTTTGAAGGGCGGTGTGACGTGATGAGTCAATATTCTTTTAAGTATATCAAACTCTCTCACGAATAAAAGCGACGAGTTTTTGCAAAAAGCCAGATGGCGGGGCTTCCCTGAACTCCACATCGCCAAACGGACGTTCGGCGCTGGCAGCCCAGGACAGCAGGCCCGCTGCGGTGGCGAACCCTGCCGCCGCTGCGGTTTTTTCAGGCAGGCCCAGAATATGCTTGGGCCGTCCCAGCCGGACAGACCGGGTAAAGGCGGGTCCATGCCGGCCCTTGGCGGCGGGTGAACCCAGAATACGTTCTGCAAGGGGGCGCATGCCATCAAGAAGTGAGGCCCCGCCGGTCAACACAATGCGACCACTGGCGGCATTGCCCAACCCTGCGCCATCCAATTTCTCCCGCACCAGTTCAAGCGTTTCTTCCATCCGGGGACGGATGATCCGGCCTAACTGAGCACGGGAAATCTGTTCAAACTGCGGCACATCATTGCCCAGCAGTTCAACGGTCAGCAGTTCATCTTCAACATCAGAGGCCAGATCCGCGCTGCCATACACCGTTTTAAGGCGTTCGGCATTCTCCAGTGACGTGCTCAGCCCCCGCGCAATATCGCGTGTGACATGCAGGCCGCCTACGCCAATCTGTGCGGTGTGCAGAATCTGACCTTCTCCAAACACGGCCAGAGACGTTGTGCCACCACCCATCTCAATAACCGTCGTGCCAAGTTCACGTTCGTCGGCATCCAGCACGGACAGGCCGGACGCCATGGGAGAAGAAACGAGCGCTTCCAGCTTCAGTTCCGCCCGGCTGAGCACTGTTTCCAGATTCAGCAGCGCGGTGGAGGCGGCATCAATAATATGCAGACGGGCCTTGAGGGTTTCACAAAGATGCCCGCGAGGGTCTGCCACGTTTTCTGTATCATCCACCGTGAAATCAATGGGCAGGGTGTGCACAACATCCCGCCCTTCCACCGTGGCCTGCACGCGGCCTTCCGTTACCACGCGGCGGATGTCCGCTTCTGTCACCACACGTCCACCCACGGGCCAACGCACATTGAACAACCGGCTGGCCGGGTGCCCGCAGGAGAGGTTGACCACCACGCGGTCTATGGTGCGTTCGGCCATCATTTCGGCCTGCCCAACCGTGGCGCGGATGGCGGTTTCCGCTTTGTGCAGATCCGTAATGGCTCCGTTGCGGATGCCATCAGATCGTCGCCAGCCGCAGCCAACTACCCGCAGGCCGCCATTGATCTCCCCGCGCCCGATCAGGCACGTGATCTTGGTGGACCCGATATCCAGCACGGCGGAATATCCGCTGCGCCAGGTGCGCGGGCGTTTGTTGGCCTCGGAAGGGGGGAGCGGCAGGATGGTTTCATCCCCGCTCATCCGCAGGCTGGAAGACGAGGAGGCAGGAGTCCCTTTCTTGCGCGGGCGGCCACCGAGGGAAAAATTGGGAGAAGAAGAGCGTGAGCGGTCGTTCATGTGGGGTTTCCCGGCGGGGGGGCTGAGGCGTGAGAGGAGCCACCCTGGGCGGAGTTCTGTTGTGCGGCATGACCGGGGGTGGTGTCCGGCCCGGCCTTGCCGGAGGAATCTGATTGTGGGGCCGCTTCTGGCGGTTTTTCCCGAATGGTCAGCCGGTCTGGCAGGCGCATGTCAATCAGCACCACCGGGCGGTCAAGCAGGTGCGTGGTGGCATGCAGCTTGGCCAGACGGTGAATGGCCGGAACCTCTTCCCCTTCTGGCAGCAGCACGGTTGCGCCGTCTTTCAGCGTCAGGTTCCAGCGGCGGTTGCTCACGCGTACGGCCGCAACCATGCGGGAGCGTACGTCCGGCTCCTGTGCCAGTGCATCAATCAGGGCGGCGGCGGGTTCATTCGCACCGTCACCCACGACCAGCGGCAGTTTGGTGAAGGCTTCTGCATCCTTGCCGGTCATGCCCTGATCCGGCACCTTGTTGCCTTGGCGGTCTATCAGTTCAAAATGCTCTTTGTGCTGCCATACGGCAAAGGGCGGGCGCTCCGTAATATGGACGTCAATCTCGCCAGACAGATGCCGTTCCACCACAACATGATCAATAAAGGGCAGGGCATTCAGCCTGTCCCGCGCGTCCGTTACACTGAAGTTCAGAACCGGTTCGCCCACGGAAACGCCCAGCGCCTTGCGGATGGTGTCTTCACTGGTCAGTTGCGCGCCGTCAATCTTGATACTGGTGACGCGCAGCGGCGCCTTGTTCAGCAGTTTGTCGCGCAGGGGGGCAAGCTGTTCCCGCGTGCCCGGCAGTTGCAGGTACAGATATCCCGCCCCCCCAAGTGCGCCCAGCACCAGAAGCCCGGCCAAAGGCCGCAGCAGCCGCTTTTGCCGCCGGGCGAACAGGCCAAGGCGTGACGGACGATCAGAAGGGGAAGGCGGGGTTCTCATCAGCGGCGAAGTGCCTCTTCAACCAGCCAGCCGCACAGTTCCGGGTAACTGATGCCACAATAAGCCGCCTGTTCTGGCAGCAGGGATGTTTCCGTCATGCCGGGCTGGGTGTTCACTTCCAGCAGCACAACCCGCGCCGGGCCGCTGCCGGTGTCATCCAGCCGGAAATCAGAGCGGGACGCGCCTGAACACCCCAGCGCCTGATGCGCGGCCACGGCAATGGCACACGCCTGTTCCGCCACCGCCGGGTCTATTTGTGCTGGCAGCGTGTGGGAAGAACCGCCCGCTTTGTATTTGGCGTCATAATCATAGAAATCATGCCCCTTGCCGGGGGTAGGGGTGATATCCGTGACTGTCAGGGCGCGATCTCCCAGAACGCCAACGGTGATTTCACGGCCCGGAATGAACTCTTCTACCAGGGCGTGCGGGCCATAACGCCAGCTTTGCACAATGCTTTCCCGAATGTTGGAGCCCTTGCGCACAATCGACACCCCGACGGAAGACCCTTCGCTTACGGGTTTGACCACATACGGGGCGGGCAGTGGGTCTGCGGCTTCCAGTTCTTCAATGGCAATCACCTTGCCTTCCGCCACGGGCAGCCCGGCGGAGAGGAACACGGCGCGGGCGGCGGCCTTGTCCATGGCGGTGGCGGAGGCGCGCACGCCGGAATGGGTGTAGGGCAGGCCCATCCATTCCAGCACGCCCTGAATACATCCGTCTTCCCCCAGCCGACCATGCAGGGCGTTGAACACAACATCCGGTTTCTGGGCGGTCAGATCATTAACAAGCGCAGCCAGATCCGCCCCGGCATCCAGTTCCGTTACGGTATGGCCCAAAGTGCGCAGGGCAGCGGTAATCCCCTTGCCCGATGCCAGACTGACCTCACGTTCGGAGGAGATACCCCCCATCAGAACCGTCACACGTTTAGGGTTGCTCATGCCGGGGTTCCTGCCTTGCCAATGCGTTTGATTTCCCAATGCAGTGTGACACCCGCGTTCTGGGCCACACGTTTGCGCACTTCTTCCCCCAGCGCCTCAAGATCCGCCGCGGAGGCGGAGCCAGTATTGATCAGGAAGTTGCAATGTTTTTCGCTCACCTGTGCGCCGCCCAAAGTCAGGCCACGGCATCCGGCAGCGTCAATCAGTTCCCACGCCTTGCGGGGGGATACATCCGGGTCCGGGTTGCGGAAGGTGGAACCACCCGTTCTGGCCCGTACAGGCTGTGACTGCTCACGCGCGGCCCGGACATCCGCAATGCGGGCAGAAACATCAGCAGGGTTGGCAGGGGTGCCTCGCAGGCGCGCGCGCGTAACAAACGCTCCCTCCGGCAGGCCTGAGCGGCGGTAGCCAAAATTCAGCGCGCCGGCTTCCAGAGTGACGATGCTACCATCCCGCGTAACAATTTCAGCCCAGTCCAGCACCGTGGCGATGTCCGAACCATAAGCGCCCGCGTTCATGCGCACAGCACCACCAATGGAGCCGGGGATACCGGCCAGAAATTCCAGCCCTGCCAGCCCTGCCTGTGCGGCATGTTCTGCTACGGTGGCGTCCAGGCACGCTGCCCCCACCACCAGACCATCGTCTTCCACCACAACATCGGCAAAGCCGCGTGCCAGACGCACCACAATGCCATCCAGCCCGCCATCCCGGATGATTACGTTGGAGCATGCCCCCAGCGCCGTGACGGGCAGTTCTGGCGAGAGCTTCTGCATGACGGCAGCCAGATCCTGCGTATCCGCAGGTTGAAACAGCCATTCCGCCGCGCCACCCACACGGAACCATGTGCGCGGCCCCAATGGAGCCTGAGGCGTGACCCGCCCCCGTGCACCATCAAACGCCTGTTGCACCAGATCTGTCATGGTGACGGCACTCATGCCGCGCGTCCGCCTTTGGCCGTAGCCTGTAGCGCGGCAAGCTGTGCGGGCAGCGCCTGCGCCCAGTTGGTGATGGTGCCTGCACCAAGGCACACAACATAATCACCGGGTTTAGCGATGGCGTTTACCATTTCCGCCAGATGGTCCGGGCTGGAGAGCGGCACTACGGAACGATGGCCGCGTTCACGCAGCCCTTCAATCAGCACGTCACGGTCAACGCCTTCAATCGGGTTTTCCCCGGCCGCGTAGATGTCGGCCACAATCACCGTGTCCGCATCATTCATGCAGGTGCAGAAATCAGAGAACAGCATTTGCAGGCGGGAGTAACGGTGCGGCTGCATGACGGCAATCACGCGGTTGGCCCCGGCCTGCCGCGCGGCTTTGAGCACGGCGGCAATTTCAACAGGGTGGTGGCCGTAATCATCAATCACGGTAATGCCACCGGCTTCACCCGTGCGGGTAAAGCGGCGCTTGACCCCCCGGAAGGAGGCCAGACCGGAGCGGATAACGTCATCGCTGATATCCATTTCCGTTGCCACGGCAATGGCGGCTAGCGCGTTCTGCACGTTGTGAGAACCCAGCATGGGCAGGCGGAAGGGGCCAGCCTTGCGGGTGCGGCGGGTGACGCGGTCCGTCAGGGTGACTTCAAACGTTGCGCCCATTTTATCGGTGATCAGTTTTTCAGCGCGCACATCTGCCTGTGGGGAGAACCCGTAGGTGACAATCCGATGGTCGGACAGGCGCGGGATCATCTGCTGCACGGCTGGGTGATCAATGCACAGAACAGCAAACCCATAGAACGGCACGTTGGAGACAAACTGGTCATACGCAGCTTCCATGGCCTCGGCAGAACCCCAGTGGTCCAGATGTTCCGGGTCCATGTTGGTCACAACGGAAATAACGGAGGGCAGACGCAGGAAGGAGCCATCGCTCTCATCCGCTTCGGCCACCATCCAGTCCCCTTTACCCATGCGGGTGTTGGTGCCGTAGGCCTCAATAATCCCGCCATTGATCACGGTGGGGTCAAGCTGTGCGGCTTCCAGCACGGCTGCCACAAGGCTGGTGGTGGTGGTTTTGCCGTGTGTGCCGCCAATGGCTACGGACCAGCGCAGGCGCATCAGTTCGGCCAGCATTTCCGCACGCCGCACAACGGGAATAAGGCGGCTGCGGGCGGCCACCACTTCCGGGTTGTCCCGGCTTACGGCGGTGGAGATCACAACCACCTGCGCATCACCCAGATTGGCGGCGTCATGCCCGATGGCGATGGGAATACCCGCTGCGCGCAGGCGTTTGACATTGCCGTTTTCCGCAATGTCCGATCCCTGCACGGAATAGCCGAGCATGGAGAGCACTTCCGCAATGCCGGACATGCCAATGCCGCCAATACCGACAAAATGGATGGTTCCAATGGAAAGGGGCAGGGCTCTCATGCGCTGAACTCCGTCTGGCTGGGTGGTGTCGGATAGGCGGGCGAGGGGGAAAGGTGCAAGCATTCTTCTACAACATCGGCCAGACGGGTGGCGGCGTCCGGTCGGGCGAGAGAGGCTGCGGCGGCCGCAGCCCGCGCCAGCTCTTCCGGAGCCGTGAACAAATCGCCCAGCCGGGAGGCAAGGGCAGCGGGGGTGAAATCCGGCTGGCGGATCATCCATCCGGCGCCAGCGGTGGTGATGGCGCGGGCGTTCTCTGTCTGCTCATCACTGGCGGCAATGGGCAGCGGTACCAGAATGGAAGGGCGGCCAGCGGTGGTCAGTTCCGCAACGGAAGACCCACCGGCACGGCCGATCACCAGATGCGCGCTCTGCAACAGGGCGGGCACATCGTTCAGGAAGGGCTCAACCCGTGCCTGAATACCCATATCAGCATAGGCCTTGCGCACTTCATCCAGATCCGCCTTGCGGGCCTGTTGGGTCACACGCAGGCGGGCGCGAATGGCATCGGGCAGTTTGCCAAGGGCTGCGGGCACAACCTGCGCGAACACCGTAGCGCCCAGAGAACCACCCCATACCAGCAGGTTCAGTGTCTCGCCTGGTGGCACAAAGCCTTCCCCTGCCAGCGCGGCAATGGCGGGGCGCACCGGCATGCCGGTAAAGGCGGTGTGGGCCCCCATGGGCAGCTTGGCGACGGAGGGGTAGGACGTGGCGATCACATCCGCAAAGCGGGAAAGCACGGCATTGGCCTTGCCCAGAACGGCATTGCCTTCATGAATGATCAGCGCCGGATGCTTGCGGCCCAGCAGGCGCGCGCCCAGCAGGGGTGGCACGGACGGATAGCAGCCAAACCCCACAACGGCATCCGGCTGGATCGTGCGCAGGATGGAACGCGCCTGCCACGCACTGGCCAGCAGGGTTGTGCCAGCCTTCAGCGCCCGGATGGGGCCACGGCCAGCCACCCCTGCGCCCCGCAGCACATATTGCGGGCAGGAGGCAAACACGCCCTCGGTCCGCTTTCCGGCGCGTTCGTCCGTCATCAACACCAGATGGTGGCCGCGTTCGGCCAGCGCATCGGCCAATGCCTCAGCCGGAAAGAAGTGCCCACCGGTCCCTCCGGCGGCAATGACGATAGTGCGTGTGCTCATGCGGGCCGCCATTGTCTGAGAGTGGTCATGAAGCCGTTTCCGATCTGAGTGCGGCTGCCGGGCTGGTGCCGCGTAAGCGCCAGCACCATGCCAACCGCCAGAGCGATGGACATGGCGGAGGAGCCACCATAGGAGATGAAAGGCAGCGTCATGCCCTTGGTGGGGATAAGATGCAAGGTTGAAGCCATGTTCACAAAGGCCTGAAGCCCGAAACCCGTAACCAGACCCGTAACGGAGATGACCACAAACGGGTCATCCTCACGGATCAGCCGCAGCAGGGTACGCACCACAATCACCCCGAACACAAGGATAATGAGCATGCAGACAATCATGCCATATTCTTCGCCCGCCACAGCAAACACGAAGTCCGCATGGGCATCGGGCAGAAGGTCTTTTACGCGGCCTTCACCGGGGCCACGGCCGGTCAGGCCACCATTGCCAAACGCGCGCAGGGCGGTGTCAATCTGGTAGTGATCCCCCACGCCGGGGTGCATGAACCGCTCCACGCGGGAGCGCACGTGCGGGAACAGGAAGAAAGCGGAAATGCCCGCACCAATCATGCAGGCCACGCCCACGCCCACCAGCACAAGGCTCAGCCCATCCACAAAAAGCTGGGTCATGAACACGGTGGTAATAACCGTGAGCATGCCGATATCCGGCTGGGATTTCAGCAGCATGAGAATGACGCCAAACAGCGCAAACGCGATCAGCATGCCCGGAAAATATTTGGACAGGCGCCGCTGTGTCAGCAGCCAGCCCGTGACCACTGCAAAGCAGGGCTTGAGGAATTCGGAGGGCTGGAGAGACATCAGCGGCAGCGCGATCCAGCGGCGAGCGCCCTTGATCTCAATGCCGTGCACCAGTGTCAGGGCCGTGGCCCCCAGCATCAGCGCGCCCCCCAAAAGGGAGAGCCGTAGAACCGCCTTGCGCGAGAGGGTGGAAACCCCGGTTACAATCACCCCGGCAATGGCAAGGAACATCATCTGTTTGAAGATGAACATGTTGCGTGATGCACCAATGCGCACGGCAACCGCCGGGCTTGCGGCCATCATGAGGATGTAGCCAAACCCGATGAGAATGAACGCACAGATCAGCGTGGTGCGATCAACATTGCGCCACCAGCGGCCCAGAGCGGAATCATCACTGCGGGAATAACCAGGCATCAGCCGTTCTTTCCTGTCTGCGGTGTTGTCTCGGCGCTGACCGTGCGCGCCAGTTCCTGAAAACGCAGGCCTCGGGCTTCAAAGCCCGAGAACTGGTCAAAACTGGCGCAGGCGGGGGAGAGCAGCACCACCGGGGTCTGGGTCTGCCGTGCCACGGCGTAGGCCGCCGGAACGGCGGCTTCCAGCGTACCAACCACCGTATAGGGCGCATTATGGGCCTCTAGCGTGGCGGCCAGTTCTTCCGCATCGCGTCCAATCAGGAACGTATGCGCCATACGGGGAAAATAGGGCACGAGAGAGGCGATGCCGCCTTCCTTGGCCATGCCGCCTGCAATCCACACCAGTTTATCGTAACAGCCCAGCGCGCGGGAGGACGCATCCGCATTGGTGGCCTTGCTGTCATCGACAAACACAACGCCATCCTGCTCGGCCACAACTTTCTGGCGGTGGGGCAGGCCGGGGAAGGTATGCAGGCCCGTGGCAATCTGGTTGTCCGTGATGCCAAGGAAGGAGGCCATGGCATAGGCGGCAGCCGCGTTTTCCGCATTGTGGCTGCCGGGCAGTGCGGGGCCAATGTCCGCCACCTTCCGGGCATTGTGCCATATGGCGTTGGCCTGTCCGTACACATCGCTGGGTGGGGTGACAGGTGCGCCGGAAATGGTGATGCAGCGGGCCGGACCAGCTTTCAGGTGGGCAGCGATATCGCGGCACCATTGGTCTTCCACGCCAATCACGGCCAGATCGGCTTCTGTCTGGCCTGCAAACACGCGCGTTTTGACGTGTGCATAGCCTTCCATGCCAGCGTGGCGGTCCAGATGATCGGGGGTCAGATTCAGCAGGCAGGCGGCATCAAAACGCAGGGTGTCCAGCCGTTCCAGCATGTAGGAGGACATTTCCAGCACATACACGCCGTTATCGGGCAGCAGCGGTAATGCAAGGGCTGCGGGCCCAAGGTTGCCGCCTGCCGCTACGGGCACTCCGGCTTCAGCCAGAATGTGGGCCAGCAATGTTGTGGTGGTGGATTTGCCGTTGGTGCCGGTAATGCCCGCAAACCGTGCCTTGCTACCAGCATGTCGCACGGCCTGATACAGCAGTTCTGCATCGGAAAGGATAGGCACGCCTGCTTCCTTGGCCAGCAGGGCGACCGGGTGCGGCTTTGGCAGGACGTGCGGAATACCGGGGGAGAGCACAAGCCCGTCAAACCCCGTAAGTGTTTCAATCGGCGCGCAGGTTATGCGGGCGGCAACATCCGCAGGCAGATCGGCGCATTGGTGGGCCAGCGCCGTGCGTGCGGTTTCTCCATCATCCCACGCCTGCACACGGGCACCGCCCTTGGCCAGAGCCAGTACAGCAGGCACGCCGTTCCGGCCTAAACCCAGAACGGCGTAATGATGACCCGTGAAGAGCGTGGAAGGAAAAGAGTTCATCGCAGTTTCAATGTGGCGAGACCGCACATCCCCAGAATGACGGAAATAATCCAGAACCGGATCACGATCTTCGGTTCCGCCCAGCCTTTTTTCTCAAAATGGTGGTGGATGGGGGCCATCAGAAACACCCGCCGCCCAGTGCGCTTATACCAGAACACCTGAATGACGACGGAGAGCGTTTCCACCACAAACAGGCCCCCAACAATGCACAGAACCAGTTCATGCTTGATGGCCACGGCCAGAGCGCCCAGCGCGCCGCCCAGAGAGAGCGAGCCTGTATCACCCATGAATACGGAGGCAGGCGGGGCGTTGAACCACAGAAAGCCCAGCCCGGCCCCGACCAGAGCGGCGCAGAAAACCGCCAGTTCCCCAGTGCCCGGCACGGCATGCACCTGCAGGTAATCCGCAAATACATGGTTGCCCACCACGTAGGAGAGAATGCCAAACACCATGGCGGCAATCACCACTGGCACAATGGCCAGCCCGTCCAGCCCATCCGTGAAGTTCACGGCGTTGCCAAAACCGGTAATGGTGATCATGGCGAAGATGGGGAAGGCGAAGCCCAATGGCAGCAGCAGGTCTTTTACAAACGGAAAGGCCACCATGTTGGCAAGGTCTGCTGGCATCAGGGATTGCAGCCACCAGCCACACAACAGGGAGGTTGCAAATTCACACCCTAGCCGTGTGCGTTTGGAAACGCCGTCTGTATTGCGGCGGGAGAGCTTGAGGTAATCATCCGCAAAGCCTACCGCGCCAAACGCCAGCGTGGTCAGCAGCACAGCCCACACAAACCCGTTCTGCAAATCTCCCCACACCAGTACAGACAGCGTGAGAGAGAACAGGATCAGCACACCGCCCATGGTGGGGGTGCCGGTTTTTTCCAGCAGGTGCCGCTCCGGCCCAAGGGCGCGGATGGGCTGCCCACCACGCTGGATGCGCCGCAGCATGGCAATCAGCGGTTTGCCCATCAGCAGGCTGATCACCAGCGCCGTCAGGCAGGCGCAGCCCGCGCGGAACGTGATGTAGCGTAGCAGATTGAAAAGGGGCAGATGCCCGTCATGGATGGAATTGGAGGCAAGAAGATACAGCATCTCAGGCAGGCTCCACCGTGCTCAGGGTGGTCAGCGCTGCAATCACGTCCCGCATGCGGCTGCCTAAACTCCCTTTCACCAGAACGGCGTCTCCCTTGCGCAGCGCGGCGCAGACCAGAGGAGCCAGAGTGGCGGCGTTGTCCGCCCATGCGCCCTGTTTAGCGTCAGGCAGGGCATCAAAAAGGGATTTCATGTGAGGTCCGCAGCAAAAAACAAGATCAGCAGAAGCAGCGGCTGGCTGGGCCAGTGCCGCATGTTCCGCGGTGGAAAACTCTCCCAGTTCACGGATATCGCCCAGAATGGCAATATGGCGGGAGGCAGGAAGAAGGCGCAGCACATCCAGCGTGGCGCGGATGGACGCGGCAGAGGCGTTATAGCTCTCATCCAGCAGGGTGATATCGCCCCCGGCAATGGTGGCCAGCGCACCACGCCCCTTGCCGGGGCGGAAGCTGGCAAGCGCTGCTGCCGCACGGGCAACATCGGCCCCGAAGGCCGCACACACGGCAAGGGCTGTCAGCGCATTGCGGGCCAGATGCGCACCGGGTGCTTCCAGCCGCACCGGCACACTTGACTGCCCCAGATGAGCCTTAAAGGTCGAACCACCTTCTACCGCGTTCAGAGTATCCAGATGTGCAAAGCTGTCCGGCTTCAGGCCGCTGAGCCACAGGGTGGCATGGGCCTTTTGCGCGGCGGCGTGGAATATGGCCTGTCCGTGGGCATCATCCGGCACAATGGCGGTGCCACCAGCAGGCAGGGCGGTGATGATCTCCGCTTTTTCCTGCGCAATGGCGTCCAGACTGCCCATATGGCCCAGATGCGCAGACCCGATTGTGGTGATCACCGCTACATCCGGGCGCACCATGCGGGCCAGAGGCAAAATCTCACCGGGATGATTCATCCCGATCTCGCTGATGCAATAGGCCGCATCATGCGGCAGACGGGCGAGGGTAAGCGGCACACCCCAATGGTTGTTGTAGGAGGCCACGGCGGCATGGGTCGGGCCGAGCGCACTCAAGGCCACGCGCAGCATGTCCTTGGTGGTGGTTTTGCCCACACTGCCGGTAACGGCCACCACCTTCCCCCCAAACCGGGCGCGGGCGGCATGGCCCAAAGCCTGCAACGCTTCCTGCGTATCCGCCACAACCAGCAGGCGTGGGTCTGCAAGGCCCGTGGTGTCATGCACCATCACGGCAGCGGCCCCTTTTTCAAGGGCCATGGCGATATGGGCGTGGCCGTCACTGTTATCGCCTTTCAGGGCAATAAACAGGTCTCCGGGTGCCAGCGTGCGTGTATCAATCGAGATACCGGTAACACCCGCATCGTTTTGCGGGGTTCCTGTAAACTGGCCTCCTGTTGCGGCTTCCAGTTCCTCCCGCGTCCAGAGCACACTCATGCCTGTGCCGCCGGAGCGGCGTTCGCCAGTTTTTGCCCGGCCAGCGTGCGCAGAACATCAGCATCATCAAACGGATGAACTTCCGTGCCAATAATCTGGCCCTGTTCGTGCCCTTTACCGGCAACTACCAGCACATCCTGCGGGCCGAGCATGGCCAGCGCCTCGGCAATGGCGGCACGGCGGCCCCCAATTTCCAGAGCATCCGGCGCACCCACTTTAACATCGGCACGAATGGCGGTGGCATCTTCCGTGCGGGGGTTGTCATCCGTAATAATGGCGATATCCGCACCGCGTGCAGCTTCCTGCGCCATCAGGGGGCGTTTGCCCTTGTCACGGTCTCCGCCTGCACCAAACACCACAATCAGACGCCCAAGGGCGTGCGGACGTAGCGAGGCCAGAAGGCGGGCCAGTGCATCTGGCGTGTGGGCGTAATCAACATAAGCGCTGGCGCCGTTAGGCAGCACAACCGCGCGCTCCATCCGTCCGCGCACACCTTGCAACTGCGGCAAAAGGTCCACCATCTGCATCAGTGCGGCATCATCCGGCGCGGCAAGGGCTGCGGCCAGCAGGGCGTTATCCACCTGAAACCGGCCCGGCAAAGCGAGCGAGATCGTGTGTTTCTGCCCGCCCACATCCAGCACCAGTTCCTGACCGGAGGGGAGGGGGGTGTGCGTGATCAGGCGTATTGTCTCTCCGGCCTCTCCCACCGTGCGCAGGGTGAGGTTACGGGTGCGGGCAATGGCACGCAGGGCATCAAGCGTCACGCTGTCCATGTCTGCATTGGCGGCGGCAATACGGCCACTGGGCAGCAGGTCAGCAAACAGTTTCAGTTTGGCTTCACGGTAAGCTTCTACCGTGCCGTGATAATCCAGATGATCACGCGTCAGGTTGGTAAAGCCAGCGGCGGAAAGATGCAGGCCATCCAGCCGGTTCTGTTCCAACCCGTGGGAGGATGCTTCCAGCGCCACATGTTGCACACCCGCGCGTGCCAACGCAGCCAAACCGTTGGCGAGTGCCACCGGGTCTGGTGTGGTGAGGGCCGGCATGGTGATGGGCGGCAGATCTACCCCCGTCAGGCCAAGCGTGCCTAGCCCGGCGGCCTTCAGTCCTTGCAGTGTCCATAGTTGGCGCAGGAAGTCCGCAGTGCTGGTTTTGCCGTTGGTGCCTGTAATGGCCACAAGGTTTTCTGGTTGCGGGCCCGCAAGCGCGGCAGCCATTACCGCCAGTGCGTGGCGTGGGTTTGGGGTCAATACAAGCGGGCGTTCTGGCACGTTTTCGGGCCATGTGGTGCCGGTGGGGGCCAGCACGGCAACGGCCCCTTTTTCAACGGCGCTGGCAATAAAGGCACGTCCATCGGCTTTTGCACCGGGCACGGCGGCAAACAGCGTGCCGGGCGTTACAGCACGGCTGTCTGCCGTAATGGCCGTTACGCTTACGTTCCCGCTCAGGGTATCAGACGGGTGGCCGTCAGACAGCCCTGTGGCGTGCAGTTCCGCGTCAGTCAGACCAGCGATATGGCGTAATGAGGACAGGGAAAGGCTCATTCGTCCATAACCTCGCTTCCGTGTTGTTTCTTCAGTTCGGCCAGCTTCTGTTTTTCAGCCGCTTTTTCTGCTTTGCGGGCAGCCTCTGCCTTGCGCGGATCACCGGGATCATTGCCCGGCCCCAGAGGCCTTACGCCACGCGGCACTGGCGGGTGCATGGGCAGCGCCATGGCGGCGTCAATTTCCGCTGCATGCGCCGTATCCGGGAAGATCTGAAGCATCGGGCCAATGCGGGAGATAATTTTGGAAACAGTAGGTGCTGCGTTCCAGCCAGCCGTTGTCCATCCGTGTGTCTGGGGTGTGGGCTTTGGGCTATCCAGCATGACGTACACGGCGTAACGCGGCGTATTCATGGGGAAAATGCCCGTAAAGGCCGAGATATTGACGTGCTTCAGATAGCCACCGTGCGGGCCGATCTTTTCTGCCGTGCCGGTTTTACCACCCACAAAATAGCCGGGAGATTCCGCCGTGCGTCCGGTGCCGCTGGTGACATCCAGCCGCAGCAGGCGACGCAACAGAGAGGAATTCTTCTCCGAGATCACGCGCGTGCCTTCCGGTGCCGGAAGAGGCTCTTCTCCAGTATCGGTTTGGGCGGTGGGCGTTTCTGCGGCCGCAGCGGGCTTGGGCTGGGCAACGGCCTGCTCAAGGGCTGCGGTCTGCACACCCTGAGCCAGCGGATTGTCTGGGGCATTGCCAGCCATGGCGGCGGCGGCATCTTCCCGTTCAAGCAGGGTGGGTTTCAGCAGAATGCCACCATTCACAGTTGCGGCGGTGCCGCGCACAATGGCCAGTGGCGGTTCTGCCATACCGTGCCCGAAGCCAACGGTCATGGTGGTGGAAATACTCCACTGGTGCGGCACCAGCGGGCGGGCGGCTTCTGGCAGTTCCACTGGCACGGGCGCAAAAAAGCCCATGTTGCGCATCCATTCCGCCTGCTTCTTGCCGCCAACATCCAGTGCGATGTGGGCCGCAGCCGGGTTGGAGGAATAGGCCATCACTTCAGGTAGCGTCAGCCACTCACTGAAATGATCGCTCTTCATGTCGGAAATCTTGAAGCGGCCCACATGGATCGGCACGGAAGAAAAGCGGTCCCAGATATGAATGGTGCCAGTTTCCAGCCCCATGGCCGCCGTTTGCAGCTTGAAGGTGGAGCCAGGTTCATACAGCCCGGTCACGGCCCGGTTGAAGCGGGCATCATTTGTGGCGTGGTTGAATTCGTTCGCGTCATAATCAGGTAGGCTGACCATGGCGACAATCTCGCCAGTGTGCACGTCCATCACAATGGCGCACGCCCCAATGGCCTGGAATGTGGTCATGGCGTTGGCCAGTTCATCCCGCACTACGGACTGCACGCGTACGTCCAGTGAAAGCCGCAGCGGGCGATGGTCAGACATCAGGCGCTTGTCAAAATAGCGCTCCACGCCCGCCACGCCGTGATCATCAATATCCACCGTGCCCATGATCTGGGCCGCCATGTGGCCAAGCGGATAATGGCGGCGTTCACCCGGTTCAAAATAGATGCCGGGAATACCCAGACTGTTGATGGCCAGTTCCTGCTGGGGCGAGATGTTGCGGGCGATATAAACAAACTGTTTGGGCAGGGAGAGCCTGCGCACAGTCTCGGCTTCATCCAGATCTTTCAGAACGGATTTCAGCTTTTGTGTCACATCCTGCGGGTCAATCAGTTCCTGCGGGTTGGCGTATACCTGTGCCACCGGCAGGGAAAGGGCCAGCGTCTGGCCATTGCGGTCCACAATGGAGGCGCGATGCACCTGCGGCAGAGAGAAATCTCCCGCAAGACTGGCTTTGGGGTCGATCTTTGGAATTTCAGGAACCTGAGGCGCAATCTGGCGTTTTTCAGGTGCCATGGGGTGCAGTACGGTGGCGATGGTCAGCTTGACGGCCACAACCGCAAACAGCACGCAAAAGCCGCCTGCTACCCCCAGAAGTCTGACATGCATCTGATCCCGATGGGTCCGCGCACGAAGGTCATCACCCGTGACGCGCACAGTGCGCCCCACAGGGGAGGTGTTTTCAGGTTCGTGCGGCGGTAGGGCCATTGCGGGGGATAGACACTTTCAGACAAGAGACAAAAATTAGTTGGTGAGCGGCACCGGCGGCGGCAGGGCATCTCCCCCGCGCTCCAGCAACGAGCCACTGCTGTAGGAGGAATTGGCCCGCGCTTCAACATAGCCAGTGGTTGGCGCTGCGGTGCGCCGCGTGCGCGTGGCGTGCCAGCTTGCCACCGTAACTGGCAGCGGATGGCGAACCTGCTGTTCGGTCTCGTTCTCCTGCGGCGCAGGGCGCGGGGTCAGAGCCGCTACATGGGCAACAGCCGGGGCCGTGCGGTGTGTGACAGGCTGCGCAACCGGAGCAAGACTGGCCACTGTGGTAACAGGCCGTGCCACGGGTGCTGCCGGGCGTGCGGCATCAGCCAGAACCGTGGGGGCGTGGCGCACGGGCGCAGGCCGCGTAACGGCGGCTACCGTACGAGCCGGTGCATCACTGGTGTCTTCATCCAGCATGTGGGGTGCTACATCATGCCGGATAACGGCGCGAATGGGCGGTCGTGCATGGGCAGGAGTAGCATCAGCCACAAGGGTAGGGGTGCGAGGCGTTTCTGCCGTATCGTCATCATTGCGGTCATGACGCGCTACAGGCTTGGCATCCGCCGTAACCACGGCAGGCGCATGCACAACCGGAGCCGTAACGGCAGGTGCGGCAACAGAGTCAGCAGAAGCCAGTGTAGCAGAGACCAGCCCAGCCCGCGGATCTTCCGCCGGACCACGCCCGGTAGAGGGCAGGTGCTTGTCCAGATCCGCCATGCGTACGAACTGTGATGGGTCCATGGGGTGCAGGCTTGCCAGATGGTGCTCGGCCAGACGGGTCAGGCGTTCAGGCTGGTTTTCCAGCGCCCATTCCGTGCGCAGCATGGCGGTCTGGGAGCGCATGCGCTCCGTATCAGACACGATTTTGGAAATCTGCTGATCTAGAACCGTTGTCTGATGTTTCTTGGTGTACAGAAAGAATCCCGATGCAATGGCCAGGACAGCGCAGCAGCAAGTAAAAGGCCGGGGGATCATGGATTCAGTCCTTTGCCTGAGAAGGAAACATCAGTAGGGCGCTTTGCAACGGCACGCAGGCGTGCGCTGCGGGCACGTGGGTTGGCGGAACATTCTGCATCACCCGGACGAACGGGTTTGCCGGTCAGCGCAACAAAGGGAGCATCATCCGCCTTTGTCATGGCTGCACGCGGGTCATAGCGGGAGAAGCTCTGGCTCTTGCCGGTGGCATTGCCCAGAACACGTTTTGCAATGCGGTCTTCCAGAGAATGGAAGGACACAACAACAAGTCTGCCGCCGGGTGCCAGCAGATCAAGCGCCTGCTCCAGCCCGCGTTCAATTTCGCCAAGCTCATCATTCACGGCAATGCGCAGGCCCTGAAAGGAACGGGTGGCGGAATCAATACCAGAGCGGTCAGACGGCACAACCCGGCGGATCAGCCCCGCCAGTTGCGCCGTGGTGGTGAAGGGGGTTTCAACACGGTCCGCCACAATGGCGCGCGCCACGCGGCGGGCGTGTCGTTCCTCACCATAGAAATGGAAAATGTCAGCCAGTTCGGCTTCACTTGCGGTATTGACCACATCCGCCGCCGTGCGCCCAGTGCGGGCCATGCGCATATCCAGCGGGCCATCCTGCTTGAAGGAAAAGCCGCGTTCGGCTTCATCCAACTGAAAGGAAGACACGCCCAGATCCAGCACAATGCCATCAAAAGCGGGGGCTTCTGCCTGCTGCGTCAAATCCCGCATGGTGCCAAAGCTGCCGTGCAGCATGTGCAGGCGCGGCTTGCCAGAGGCTTCGGCAAAGGCTTTTGCCAGAATGTTGCCGCGCACAATGGCGTCCGGATCACGGTCAATGGCCCATACGGTGCAGTCGGCCGCGTTCAGAATGGCGGTTGTGTATCCGCCGCCGCCAAAGGTGCAGTCCAGAATAGCGTTGCCATCAGCCGGTTTCAGGACTTCCAGTACTTCCGTCAGCATGACGGGAATGTGGCCGCTGGAGACAGAGGTGGGGAGGGACAGAGGCAGAGCGTTCATGATGCCTCGCCATCCCGAGCAGCGGGAATGCTTACGCGACGGGAGCGCAGGCGGGCTTCTGCACGGCGCTGCTTGGCGGCTTCGGGTTCCCAGATCTGAAAAGTGCGCCCAACACCCATGAAGGCGGCATTGGCGGCTTCTGTCAGTCCGGCATGTTCACGCAGGAAATCAGGCAGAATGATACGGCCTTCGCGGTCCGGGTCCATGGGGTAGGCATCCGCGTACAGGGCTGCGGCCAGATCGTCGTGTTCGTCAGAAAACATGTCCAGCCGGTCAAGCGGTTGAGTCAGGCGGGCAAACGCGGCGGCGGGCCAGGCTTCAATGCAGGGCATGGTGTGCGATGGCCGGAGAATCACCAGAGAGTCGCCTTCAGTATGCTGGGCCTTCAGGACTGAGCGGAACCCGGCTGGAATCGAAACACGCCCCTTGGCGTCGAATCGATTTTCATGCGTGCCGAGGAACACACTCACGAGAGACGAAATCCTTCCGAGTCAGACCTTTCCGTTCACAGAACAGCGGGGAACGGTGCCGCCTCCACCACTTTCATGGTGATGTTTGGGATAGCATGGGATTTTATGGGAAGCAAATTAAAACAACAGAAAAAACAGCAGAAAACTGCGGTTTGCAAAGTATTGTCCTAGAACTGTTCAAGGGGGGTAAAATACCAATACTGAAAAACCAAACAAGAGATTGACATTATTTGTTCTATAAATGTTCTCATTTGAGGGGTGAACATGGCAGAACACCCATGAAAGCCCATGCTTTGGGGCAGAAAAATGGAAGATGCCAGACGGCCTGTAAGCCGGGTTCTGTCCGGCCCCAAAAGGGGCGTGGACGGTCATTCCTCTGGGGCCCGCCTTGCAGCGGGCCTCACGCAACCAACCCGAGCGACGGGGCGAAAGAACCCCTGAAACCCTTGCGGGTTTCTGCCGCTCCTATTCGGTCTTGCTCCCGGTGGGGTTTACCGTGCCTCCTCCGTTACCGGAGGAGCGGTGCGCTCTTACCGCACCGTTTCACCCTTACCTTCAGTGCTGTCCCACGGTTTCCCACGGGGCAGAACCCGGAAGGCGGTCTGTTTTCTGTGGCACTTTCCCTAAGGTCACCCTCGCCGGTCGTTAACCGGCACCGTTCTTCCGTGGAGCCCGGACTTTCCTCCCCCTTGCAAAGCAAGGCAGCGACCGTCCAGCCGTCTGGCGTGCGCACCCTGCTGCCAGAGCCGGACCAGGTCAAGCGAAAACACACGCTGCACCATTGCCCTTTATGAACAGGATGTGACAGCTTTGTATCTGCTGGCATGGTGCGCTCTTAAGGAGCATAAAAAGGAGAAGCAGCGTTTCATGGTGGACCCATCAGGCTTTTTGCACGCAGAGACAATGCCAGTACGGCCTGCGTTATCAGCGCGTTTGTTGCTGTGGTGGATCAGATGGCAAGCGCAACGGCGGCGTAAACAGTCAGAAGCCGATGCAACCACGCCAGACCCGTTACCCGTGCCGGAAGAAGCTGTGGAACACACGCAGGAGCAGGAGGCCTTTCTCAAGGCATTGCGGCAGGCCATGGATACGCCTTCCTTCCCCACGCGCCTTTCTTCCGTGCCTTTACGCAAGGTGTACGCTCTCTCCGTGCCCGGTGCTGCGGGCCTTATGCCCGCACGGCTTTATATTCCCCATGGGCGGGTGCGGGGCGCCGTGCTGTATCTTCATGGCGGCGGGTTCGTGCATTGTGGGCTGAACTCCCATCACGGCATCTGCTGTCGTCTCGCGCGCAGTTCTGGCGCGGCGGTGCTGATGCCTGATTATCGTCTGGCGCCAGAGCATCCTTATCCTGCCGCAGCGGATGATGCGCTGGCGGCATACCGATGGCTCGCAGATCTTTCCCGTCAATATTGGGGCGGCAAGATAGCCGTTGCCGGAGATAGCGCAGGAGGAAATCTGGCCGCAGTGGTAGCGCAGGATGCAAAAGCGGGCCGTTGCCCCCAGCCAGCCTTGCAACTGCTATATTACCCATCCCTATACGGAGCGGAAACGTTCCCGTCCCATGATCTGTATGCCGAAGGCTATTTTCTCTCCCGCCGCTCCATGGAATGGTATGGAGATCAGTATATCGCGCGTGAGGAGGACTGGACCTCCCCGCGTTTTGTGCCCGGCCACCAGCCTGACCTGCACGGCCTGGCCCCCGCCATGATTATCACAGCGGAATGTGACCCCATGCGGGATGAGGGGGGGGCGTATGCGCGGGCGCTAACTGCGGCAGGTGTGCCCGTACAGTATCTGTGTTGCCGTGGCGCTGTGCATGGGTTTCTGAATTTCTATTCCCTGATGCCGCCCGGTAAGTTCGCGCTCAGACGGGGCGGCCGCGCCTTACGCAAGGCCTTTACCCCATAAACAGAAAACGGAAGGCGGGGTAAACGCGCCTTCCGTTTCAGTGTTTGGTTAATTGAGGGTGGGAGGTCACCCCGCATGGTCTTGAAGGCCGTTGGATAAAGTCCGATGGGAGAAACCGTTGTCAGACTTTATCTGCGGGATGCTTCCATGACCCTTCTATGGAAGAGGGAGGAACGTGCCCGGTGAGCCTTGGTCAGACTGAATAATCCGGTTCATGCGGTCCACCTGTAACGTGAACAGTTTGGGCAGATCGCCCTTGGGGCCGGGGCATGTGCCGGAATGTTTCTGCATCACATCAATGCGGGAGGCATTGGGCGGATCATTCCCGTTCACTACAAACAGCAGGCAGTCCGGCCGATCATGAGACATGCCGTTATGGGTCACCACCACACGCAGGTGGCGCACAAGGGCGCTATCATCAAACCAGCTTTCGGGCCGGAAGGTGTAGCGGTCTGTCAGGGTGTCAATCATGCCGCTCTTGGCCAGCACAATCATCAGCACCGTAATGGGCAGAACCAGAGCCAGACGCCGCACAATGTGCTGGCGCAGGCTGCGCTTCTTCAGTGGCCCACGCGGGGGAATGGAGGGTTTGGGTTTGTCGGTCATGTCAGCATGTCCTCATGCCACATGGCTCCATCACGCGCCAGAAGGGCGCGGGTGGAGGCCGGGCCCCAGCTTCCGGCCGGGTAAGGTTCCAGCGGGGAAAGTCCCTGCCGCCATGAGGACAGAATGGGTTCCACCCATCGCCATGAGGCTTCAACTTCATCACGACGAATAAACAGGGCGGGGTTGCCGCGCACGGCATCCAGCAGCAACCGCTCGTAAGAATCCTGATATTCCATCGTGAACTGGTTTTCATAAGACATGTTCAGCGCGGCGTTCCGCACCCGGAAACCGCCCGCACCGGGGTCCTTGGAGGCAAGCACCAGCGAGAGGCCTTCATCCGGAGCAATGCGGATCACCAACCGGCCCGGGGAGGGGGTATTGGTGAAAATGGGCCAGACCTGAGGGCGGAACTGGAGCACGATCTCGGTGGTTTTGGCCGCCATCCGCTTGCCCGTGCGCAGGTAGAACGGCGTGTTGCCCCAGCGGGAGGTGCGGATCTTGGTGCGGATGGCCACAAAGGTTTCCGTGTTGGTCGCGCGGTCATGCCCCAGATCTTCCGCGTAGCCGGGCACATCCTTGTTCTCAATGCGGCCCGCAGTGTACTGGCCGCGGATAACGTTCTGGCGCACCATGTCCGGGGTCATGGGGCGCAGGGCATTCAGCACTTTCAGCTTCTCGTTGCGCAGATCATCCGCGCTGAGGGAGGCCGGATCATCCATGGCCAACATGCACAGCACCTGAAGCAGATGGTTCTGCACCATATCCCGCATGGCGCCGGATTCGTCATAATACGCACCGCGGGAGCCAACGCCGACGGTTTCAGCCGCCGTAATCTGCACATGGGCTATGGCATCTGAACTCCACAGTTTTTCCAGTGCCGGGTTGGCAAAGCGCAGGGCCAGCAGATTCTGCACCCCTTCCTTTCCCAGATAATGGTCAATTCGGTAAATGGACTCTTCAGGAAAGAAGCGGCCCACGCCATCATTGATCTGGGTGGCGGTTTTCAGGCTCACGCCGATTGGCTTTTCCAGCACCACACGGGTGGCGCGCGTAATCAGCTTATGCTCGGCCAGTGCAGCACATAGCGGCGCATACAGGGCCGGGGCGGTGGCCAGATAATAAACCCGCGTTCTGGCCTGATCCTTCAGGGCGTCTTTTAGTTCATCCCAGTTGCTGTCCGGCTTGGTGGCGTCCAGCGCCACGTAGGTGACAATGCTGAGAAACTGGTCAAGCAGCGTGGTGTCCTTGGCCGTATCTGCCGCAAATTCCTTTAGCGCCTGCCGCACCTGCTGGCGGAACTTGTCCGGGGTGTGGGCAGAGCGCGCAATGCAGATAATGCGGGCATCCTGTGTGAACTCTCCGGCATGGAAGCGGCGCAGGAACGCAGGCAGCAGCTTGCGCATTGTCAGATCGCCCGTGGCGCCGAAAATTATGAAGTCAAAGGGGTCAATCAGATTGACATGCGCCATGAAATTTTACTCCCGCAGGATGCGTGGGGTTCCCTTATAAACGCCGGGAACAGAAGTGGTGATGCACACTGTCGTTGTTACGAGCCCGAAGGGGAGGCGAGCAAGGGGCAGGGTTTGTCTGCAAGGCTTCCGGCTGTCAAGGCAATTGACCGCAGGCCCCGCGCGCGATAAGCCCGCCGCTTTGGTGCACAGGTCGTGCGGGCAGCGTGGCTGCACGCCTGATGGCCTGAGCATGGCAAGCAAACAGGGGGACTGACGCATGGATAACGAAGGTTTTTCCGGTGGGGAAGACGCCGCTGTAGGTGGCATTGCCGCAGACCGGCTGCGTAGCATTATTGAACGGGTTGAGCGTCTGGAAGAAGAACGCAAGGCGCTGGCCGGGGATATCAAGGATATCTTTACAGAAGCAAAGTCCGCCGGGTTTGATGTAAAGGTGATCAAACAGATCATCCGTCTGCGCAAGCAGGAGCCCGCAGAAATTGAGGAGCAGGAAACCCTGCTTGATATCTATCGTCGTGCATTGGGCATGTAACGGGCTGCACGGCTCCTGATGGCGTATTTCCTGATGGAAACTGCTAGGGAAACGTGCGGAAAAATGGCGCGTGGGGTCTGCTGTTTATGATGTCACTGTCTTTTCCTGACTGGATGCCACTCTGGGCGCAGCTTGTGCTCATGGCGGTGGGGATTGTGTTTGGCCTCGGCTTCCTCATGATGCCCTTTGCCGTGTTTGGCGTAAAAGGGCGTCTGGCGGAGCTTGAACTGCTTGTGCAGGAACTGCATGCAGATGTGCGGGCCATTTCCCTGCGTCTGGCATCTGTGCAGGGTGTGGAAACAGGCCGTCTGTCACGGGATATGTATGACCGGCCCCAACCACCCGGACAGGCTGTGGTGGAAGAAGTGCGTCCTCCCGAACCTGCGCGCCCTGCGGGGCCGCCGTCACCACCGGTTCTGGGGCCGCTGCGTGCGCCGCGCGTTTCAGACGCCTATGAACCGCGGCAGGATGCGCCTCCTGCACCGCACGTTGCCTCGGAACGTTCCTCTCCTCTGTCCACGCGCCGGATGCCTTGGCACGAACCAGTGTCTGAGCGGGAAGAAGAGCGTGCCGAACCGCAGGCGCATATCCGGCGGCGGGATCTGGCACCTGATGCCAATCAGCCGCCCTACCGCCCGGATTTCTCCCGTGAGCGGGAAGATCTTCACACACCCAGACGTCATGATCCTGAAACAGGCCGCACGGAGCCGATGCTGAACTGGCCGCCGGGCAGACCTTCCATTCAGGAATAGGGTGGCTTTAAAAAATTCCCCGGCGCTCTATGCCGGGGTGTCAGACCATCACCATATCATCACGGTGAATGATCTCGTCACGGCCCTGCCAGCCAAGAATGCCTGCCAGTTCCGATGAGCGATGGCCCGCAATCCGCCGGGCGTCATCCGCATCGTAGGATGTCAGGCCACGGGCCAGAATGCGCCCGCTCTCGTCAATCACTACAACCAGATCACCTTGCGTAAAGTCTCCCTTCACGCCTTTCACACCGGCAGGTAGCAGGGAGCCGCCATGGTTCAGGGCATCTGCCGCGCCCAGGTCAATCATGATCTCGCCAGCCGGGGTCAGGCTGCCTGCAATCCATTGTTTGCGGGCTGTCTGGCTACAGGTCTGCGGCAGGAACCAGGAGCAGCGGGCTCCTTCAAGCAACGCGCGCAGGGGGTGGTGTGTCTTGCCCAACGCAATGGCCATTGCGCAGCCTGAGCGTGTTGCAATGCTGGCCGCCAGCAGTTTGGTGCGCATTCCGCCCGAAGAATAGCCGGGCGGTGGTTCGCCTCCCATGGCTTCAATATCAGGCGTCAGTGTTTCAATCACTGGCAGATGGGTGGCGGTGGGATCTGTGCGTGGGTCTGCTGTATACAGTCCATCAATGTCAGAGAGCAGAACAAGCTGATCGGCATCCGTCATCTGCGCCACGCGGGCGGCCAGACGATCATTGTCTCCAAAGCGGATTTCAGCCGTGGCAATGGTGTCGTTCTCGTTGATGACGGGTACACACCCAAGGCCCAGCAGGGTTTCCAGTGTGGCACGAGCGTTCAGGTAGCGCTTGCGGTCTTCCGTATCTTCGGGCGTCAGCAGAAGCTGGGCGGCTGTTAAACCCTGTGCAGAAAGAGCATGGCTCCAGGCCTGCGCCAGACTGATTTGACCGACAGCCGCAGCAGCCTGTTTTTCTGCAAGACGCAGTGGTCCGTTGGTTAGCCCCAGTGTGTGGCGGGCCAACGCAATGGCGCCGGAGGAGACAACCGTAACGTCCGTTCCCTGTTTTCTCAGCAGGGCGATATCTTCCGCAACACTGGCCAGCCACGCCTGCCGAGGGGCGGCGTTTTCCGCATCCACCACCAGCGCGCTGCCAATTTTGACAACAAGCCGCCGTGCGGAAGAGAGGGAAGGGGGAGTGGGGCGTCCGGTCATGGAAGAATCCGTTACTGGCAGTGTGGCCTTTACCGGAGAGGGTTAAAGCATATCCCGCCCGCTGCGAGTATCCACAGGGCCGGAATATGTCCGTTTACACCCCAAGGTGGGGGTGAAACAGTTGTGCGATGCCTTATCCTCTTCCCGTATTCTTGTGCCGGTTTTCAGGTGTTGGTCTGGGTCTGTCAGGAGGCGGCGTTTTCCGCTTCCTCCCGACGAATAAGCGTGACGCGATCCTGAATGGTCCGCAGCAGTTCCGGCACCCCTTGGCGGGAGGCGGCAGAAATCAGCATGACGGGTGCGCCACTGGCTTTTTCCAGCGCTCGGCGGCGTGCTGAAGCTTCCTGCGGGGTCATGGCATCATTCTTGTTTAGCGCAATAATTTCCGGCTTTTCAGCCAGACCGCCACCATATTCCGTCAGTTCATGGCGAATGGTGCGCCACGCATCCACAACATTGCCCGCAGCACCGTCAATCAGGTGCAGCAGCACGGCGCAGCGTTCCACATGGCCCAGAAAGCGGTCTCCAAGGCCTGTGCCTTCATGCGCGCCTTCAATCAGCCCCGGAATATCCGCGACCACGAACTCTTCCGTCATGGAGAGGCGAACAACCCCAAGCTGCGGGTGCAGGGTGGTAAAGGGATAATCCGCAATTTTCGGGCGGGCGGCGGAGACAACAGACAGGAAGGTGGATTTGCCGGCATTGGGCATGCCCACAAGGCCCACATCCGCAATCAGCTTCAGGCGCAGCCATACCCAGCGTTCCTCACCCGGCCAGCCTTTGTCCGAGCGGCGAGGGGCGCGATTGGTGCTGGTCTTGAAGTTGGCGTTCCCAAACCCGCCATCTCCGCCACGGCACAGGGTTACGCGCTTGCCAGCCTCATCCAGGTCAGCCAGCAGAGTCTCGCGGTCATCATCCATGATCTGGGTGCCGATGGGCACCTTGATGATAACGGGCTGTGCTGCGGCCCCCGTGCGGTCTGACCCTGCACCGTTTCCGCCTTTGCGGGCGCGAAAATGCTGGGTGTAGCGGAAGTCGATCAGGGTGTTCAGGTTGGGCACGGCTTCAAAAATGATGTCGCCACCGCGGCCACCATTTCCACCGTCCGGTCCGCCGAACTCAATGTACTTCTCCCGGCGGAAGGCGGTTACGCCGTCTCCACCATCGCCCGAACGGACATAGATTTTTGCCTGATCAAGAAACTTCATGGGGTAAGGGTACTTTCAGTGCCAAAACAGGAAAAGGGGCCGATCCTGAGGACCGGCCCCTTTCGCCATTCCGGCCACGGGTATAACGCGCAGCAGGGGTGCTTGATGCTTATTCAGCAGCAGCCGGCAGCGCATCAACAGAAACGTGCACGCGGCCTTCAGCGCGACGTTCAAAGCGAACGCTGCCATCAATCAGAGCGAAGATGGTGTGGTCACGACCAACACCAACGTTTGCGCCCGGCTTCATCTTCGTGCCGCGCTGGCGGATGATGATGTTACCGGCAACAACCTGTTCGCCACCAAATTTCTTGACGCCAAGGCGGCGTCCGGCGCTATCGCGCCCGTTGCGGGATGAACCGCCAGCTTTCTTTTGTGCCATGACCTAAGTCCTCCTGGTCTTGCCTGCTCTTGAACCCTGATGCGGGATTCAGGCGGCGTTGATCTCTTGAATGCGCAGAACGGTAACCGGCTGACGGTGACCATTCTTGCGGCGGCTGTTCTGCCGGCGGCGCTTCTTGAAGATGATGACCTTCTTGAGGCGGTCCTGAGCGATGACGGTTGCCGTCACCTTTGCGCCAGCTACGGTGGGGGCGCCAATGGTGGTGGTGCCTTCGCCACCTACGGCAAGAACCTCATCAAACGTGATGGTTGCGCCAGCTTCGGTTTCCAGTTTTTCAACCTTGAGCACCATGTTGGGCTCAACCCGATACTGCTTGCCGCCGGTGCGGATAACTGCGAACATAATAAACGGTCTCTCTTTCCGATCTCTCAACCTCCCGCGGCGGTATGCAGGCGAGTGGTCTGGACGCTTTTTGTTCTTGTGCCGCACAGGCGGCATGCCTCCCTCTGTGGGGAGTGGTGCGGCCTTTTAAATGTTTGCAGTGGCCTCCGTCAACAAAAACATGCACAGCATCCCGCTTGCACGCTCATTCAAGCCCGCTTATAAGCCAGCTTCACGGAGAGGTGCCGGAGCGGTCGAACGGGGCGGTCTCGAAAACCGTTGTGCGAGCAATCGTACCGAGGGTTCGAATCCCTCCCTCTCCGCCAGTCTGTCGCGCTAAGGCGTTGGTATATCCAGTAGAGATTTCTCACAACAAATCGCAGGTTTCTGCGGGCTGCATATATTGTTTCTTTATTAAGCGGTAACGACAAAACAGTAATTCAATAACAAATGCTGATTATTGTTGGTGATGTCAGGCGTCCAGAATCCTATACTAAGGCAAGTTTTTATACTCCCCTCTGGCTCATGATCTCAGCCCGCACCCTTTCGGCTTTGAGTGGTTTTCATACGTGGGGTGTTCACAAGGTGTCCGTTTGACGTCCTCATGGCCTGATTTCAAGCTAGGCAGACAATGAGCGCTGGTTCTGTCTGCTGTCTCTCTGAATGTTTTTTAAACGGGGCAGGCGTTTTTGCCCCTCAGGGGGCCGGTAGGGGGCATTGAACTGCTTGAGATATGACTATTCTGACGTTGTGTTCTGATATGCAGCTATCAATTGGGTGTCATTGCTTTAAGTAATAGGTCTCTCTGCATGGCCTGAACGGAGCCACCATTTTATAGGTTGAGTCTATGTCCAGTGCCGGAAAATTGACATGACAAATGCCGGTGTAGCTGGGATCAGTCCAAGCTATCAAAAGCTGGTTTGCAGGGCCATGTTTCAGGTCCATACACCTCAATGATGTTGGGATTGCGATGAACGCCTACTCAGATTACCTGATCGAAATCAAGGACAGAGAAAGTCAGGGGCTTGCTCCCAAGCCAATCGACGATGGCGGTCTCGTTCGTGACATTATTACGTTGATTGAGGAGCCCGGTAACGAGCACCGGGCCGATGCCCTCAAGTTCTTCATTTACAACACGTTGCCCGGCACCACGAGTGCTGCAGGTGTGAAGGCGGACTTCCTGAAGAAGATCGTTTTGGGCGAAACGGTTGTTCCGGAGATCACGCCGAATTTTGCCCTCGAACTGCTTTCGCATATGAAAGGCGGCCCGTCGGTCAAGGTGCTTCTGGACGTTGCTCTGGGGGATAACGGCCCCATCGCCAAGCAGGCGGGCGAGGTGCTGAAGACGCAGGTATTCCTCTATGATGCAGACATGTTCCGGCTGCGTGATGCCTTCAAGGCGGGTAATGCCGTCGCGAAGGACGTGCTCGAGAGCTATGCCAAGGCTGAGTTCTTCACCAAGCTTCCGGACGTTGAAGACGAAATCAAGGTTGTGACCTTTATCGCGGCTGAAGGCGATATCTCGACTGATCTTCTGTCACCGGGCAATCAGGCGCATTCCCGCTCGGATCGCGAACTGCACGGCCAATGCATGATCTCGCCCGCAGCACAGAAGGAAATCGTTGCGCTGCAGAAGCAGCACCCCGATGCGCGCGTGATGATGATTGCGGAAAAGGGCACGATGGGCGTTGGTTCCTCCCGTATGTCGGGCGTGAACAACGTGGCGCTCTGGACCGGTAAGCGGGCCAGCCCCTATGTGCCCTTCGTTAACTTCGCCCCTATTGTCGCAGGGACGAATGGCATCTCGCCTATTTTTGCAACCACAGTTGATGTGACCGGCGGCATCGGTCTGAACCTGAAAAACTGGGTCAGGAAGACCGGCGAAGACGGTAAACCAGTTCTGGATAAGGATGGTAATCCTGTTCTTGAGCAGAAATATTCTGTTGCGACCGGCACTGTTCTGACAATTGATGTGAAGAACAAGCAGCTCCGTGACGAGAATGGCAAGGAACTGGTCGATATTGCTGCGTCTTTCACACCCCAGAAGATGGAGTTCATGAAGGCCGGTAGTTCTTACGCTATCGTTTTTGGCAAGAAGCTCCAGACATTTGCGGCTCAGACGCTGGGGATTGAGGCACCACGGGTTTTTGCGCCCAATAAGGAAATTACGGTTGACGGTCAGGGTCTAACCGCAGTCGAGAAGATCTTTAATCGCAACGCCGTTGGCGTAACGCCGGGCAAGACCCTGCATGCGGGGTCGGATGTTCGCGTGAAGGTGAATATTGTCGGCTCTCAGGACACAACCGGTCTGATGACCGCGCAGGAACTTGAAGCGATGGCGGCCACCGTCATTTCGCCTCTTGTGGATGGTGCATACCAGTCGGGCTGCCATACAGCATCCGTGTGGGACAAGAAGGCACAGGCAAATATCCCGAAGCTCATGAAATTCATGAACAACTTCGGCCTGATCACCGCGCGTGACCCGAAGGGCGTCTATCACGCGATGACGGATGTGATTCACAAGGTGCTGAACGACATCACTGTGGATGACTGGGCGATCATTATCGGTGGTGACAGCCATACCCGTATGTCCAAGGGCGTGGCTTTTGGTGCCGACTCTGGCACCGTGGCGCTGGCACTGGCCACTGGTGAGGCGACGATGCCGATCCCGCAATCGGTCAAGGTCACGTTCAAAGGCACGACGAAGCCGTATATGGACTTCCGTGACGTGGTGCACGCGACCCAGGCGCAGATGCTCAAGCAATGCGGCGACAACGTTTTTCAGGGGCGTGTCATTGAAGTGCATATCGGGACGCTGCTTGCCGATCAGGCCTTCACTTTCACTGACTGGACAGCAGAGATGAAGGCAAAAGCGGCGATCTGTATTTCGCAGGATGAGCCGCTTATAGAATCTCTGGAAATTGCCAAGTCGCGCATCCAGATCATGATTGACAAAGGCATGGAGAATGCCGCAGGCACACTGAAGGGTCTGATCGCCAAAGCGGATAAACGCATTGCCGAGATACGGTCGGGTGAAAAGCCTGCGCTGGCCCCCGATGACAATGCGAAATATTTTGCCGAAGTGGTGGTTGATCTCGACGAGATCAACGAGCCGATGATTGCCGATCCGGATGTCAATAACCCGGATGTGTCCAAGCGTTACACCCATGATACGATCCGCCCGGTTTCCTACTACAGTGGCAATAAAAAAGTAGATCTTGGCTTTGTGGGCTCCTGCATGGTGCACAAAGGCGATATGAAAATCGTGGCGCAGATGCTCAAGAATCTTGAGAAAGCGCAGGGAAAGGTAGAATTCAAGGCACCGCTGGTTGTTGCTGCGCCGACTTACAACATCATTGATGAGCTGAAGGCGGAAGGGGACTGGGAGATCCTGGAACGCTATTCCGGTTTCGAATTCAGTGACCTGCTCCCGAAGGCCAACGCACGGACCGAATACGAGAACATCCTCTATCTGGAACGTCCTGGCTGTAACCTCTGCATGGGGAATCAGGAAAAGGCAGAAAAGGGCGATACCGTTTTGGCAACTTCGACCCGTCTGTTCCAGGGGCGTGTTGTTGAGGACTCTGGTGATAAGAAGGGTGAATCCCTGCTGGCCTCAACCCCTGTTGTCGTATTGTCGGCAATTCTTGGTCGGATGCCGACCAAGGAGGAATATAAGGCTGCGGTTGAAGGGATCGAACTCACCAAGTTCGCTCCACCAAAAGTTGCCCCGCTCGACTCTTTGTCCGTGCATTACTAAGGGCCAGGCTTGGATCTGATCATTCGGAGCAGTAAAAACTCCGTTTGATATCTTGTTGCGCCTAGATACGAAACCAGGTGTTATCCGCACCTGGTTTCGTAACCGCGACCAAGCTGGATAATTCCAGAATCCATCTTTCAAGTTAAATGATGATCACCACCCATTAATATTGCTCTATAGCGAAAATCATGGGTAAGAGTTCTTCGATCATTTTTAATGATGGCACGGTATATTGCTATACCCTAAAGAGCGCATTTTTACGTATGATGGCAGCCGAAAAGGTCTTTGGGCCAAGGGGATCAAGGCGTAACATTTATGAACGCTTTGGAGGCAAGGAAGGGCTTTTTTCTGCGGTCATTCTCGTGCCCGCTTCTTTCATCCTAAATGGCAGCATTTTTTTGGGCTTCTCTGATAATCCATTCAATAAAAAAGGCTGTGTGTTCCTTTTTCTTTTGAATGACAGAGACAAAATATCCGCGGCTACTTCTTAGCGGCTCTGCATAAATAGGAACAATCTGTTTTGTTCCAAGAAGATCATCAATCAGTGGCCTCCAACCTAATCCGATCCCTTGCCCTTGCAGCACAGCCTGAAGGAGAAGAGGGTAGTTTCCAAAAGAGAGAGAATTTTTAAGGGGAATTGAGGAACGAGTTGGAAGGCTAACGGCTTTGAACCAGTCTTCCCATGTAAACCATTTCCGGTCAGGGCCGCTCAGGTGCAGAAGGCGGCCGCGTGCAATATCTACATGTTTTGTAAACGGGCCTGCCTGTTCAAGATAATTAGGGCTGCAAACCGGATAAATTTCTTCGCTGAAAAGGCAGAAGGATTCCTGTTCCGGAACCTGTGGTTTTTCTCCAAACAGAATGGATAAATCGGCTGGTGGAGTGTGCTGGTCTGGCTTCCTGTCCTGCTGGACCTGAGTGGTCAGCAGGCTGATATCCACATCAGGGCACTGCTCTTCAAAATCAGACAGGCGGGGAAGGAGCCAGTTGGCCGCGAAGCCATAGTCAGTCAGGACTGTCAGTTTTTCACGTGTATTCTGTTCATATATCTTGTCCATAACGGTGTGGATCTTGCTGAGAACTTCCGTCACCGTTGTGTAAAGGGCCTTCCCGTTATCGGTTGAAGAAACGCCTCTATGGCGGCGCTCAAACAGCGTGACCCCCAGAATTTTCTCCAGTTGTGCAATTTGCTGGCTTACGGCGGGCTGAGACATGCCCAATTCAAGTGCGGCCGCACTGAAGCTGCCGCATCGGCCTACGGTTTCAAGCAGCCGCAGGGAACGCAGAAGATATTCTACCTGATTGGGTGTCATAACCCAGGCTTATATCACACATATGTACGTAGATACATCACAAACAACAAACATTATGTGTTTATTTTTGATTGAAAAACTATTTCAAATCGTTAAATAAGACTATGGAAACGATACCGTGACAAAAGGCACTCCTCTGAATTTTCTGGTTGTGGTGGCGGATCAGCTAACGGCCTTGGCGCTGCCCGCGCTACTGGGCGGGCGTGACCCTTCGCCTGTTAAGGCTCCTGTTCTGGAGTCCCTTGCCAGACGGGGGAAGGTGTTTGCCAACGCTTACACGGCAAGCCCCCTCTGCGGGCCTTCACGCGGGGCGTTCATGACCGGCCTTTTACCGTCACATAGTGGTATTTTTGATAATGGGTGTGAATGGCATTCAGATATTCCCACCTTTGGGCATAGGCTGCGTAATGCCGGGTATCAAACCATTCTGGCCGGCAAAATGCATTTTGTCGGGGCTGATCAGCTTCATGGGTTTGAGGAACGCCTGACAACAGACATTTATCCATCAGATTTCACGTGGGTTCCCAACTGGCAGGATAAGACCGACCGGCCTGACTGGTTCCATTCTATGGATTCCGTTCTAAATGCAGGGCCGGTATTGCGCAGTAACCAGATTGATTTTGACGAAGAAGTTGCCTATGCGGCCCGGCGCAAACTGTTTGATCTGGCGCGTAAGCGGGAAGACACGCGCCCCTTCTGCATGGTTGTCTCCTTCACTCACCCACATGATCCATTCAATATCGAACCGCGCTGGTGGGATCTGTATGCTGACAGTGAAATTTCACTGCCAAATGTTCCTGCCGCAGTGGAGGCTCATCCATCGGAAGACCGTATTCGCGCGGCCTGTGGCATTGAAGCCCAGCCGCCTTCCAATGCGGATATCCTGCGCGCCAGACGGGCTTATTACGGAGCCATTTCTTATGTGGACCATCAGCTTGGCCAGTTGCTGGCGGTGCTGCGGGAAACGGGTTTGGACAAAACCACCTCCATTGTTTTCACCAGCGACCATGGTGAAATGCTGGGCGAGCATGGGCAGTGGTATAAGATGTCTTTCCGCGAAGGTGCTGGCCGTATTCCGCTTATTATGTCCACCCCTGATGATGATCAGCCTTTGCGTATAACACAGGCCGTCAACCTGACAGATGTGGGGGAGACACTCTGTGCGCTGGCGGGAGCCGCGGCTGCCCCGCAGACAGATGGGCGGGATTTGACCCCCTTGCTGAAAGGGCAGGAATGGGGCGTGGATGAGGTGTTTGGAGAATATCTTGGGGAAGGCACATTTGAACCCACGGTCATGATCCGGCGGGAGAAATGGAAGTTTATCCATACACCGGGTGATCCTGATCAACTATATGATCTTTCGGAAGATAGAGATGAAGAGCGGAACCTTGCGCAGGTTCCGGCTTATGCGGCCATAGCCCATGCATTCCGGACTGAAGCTTTGCAGCGCTGGGATTTTGGGAAACTTACCGAAAGTGTGCTGCTGAGCCAACAGCGGCGCGCACTTGTCAAGCGCGCGCTGGCCACGGGGCGCTGTACCTCATGGGATTATCAGCCTCCTGCCAATGCGCATCGCGCTTATATCAGAAATCACAGACCTTTGGAGCAGCTTGAGGCGGAAGCTCGGCTGTTGCCACAGGGTATCGGGTAATATCGTCATGGTGTTTTATCGCCTTCCGTATCGGACCACATTTATTCTGGCTGTTTCTGTCGGGGCCACGTGCAGCGCGTATGCCGCAGAAACCGAGCGGTATCAGGTCTTCCCGGCGCAGAGAGCCGTGCCGCAAAAGCAGAGCACGCAGAAGGCATCAGCCGGTATGCCTCATAAAAAAGGGTCTGCCAGTCTGGAAGAAATTACCGTGCGCTCAAACAGGCGTACGCAGCAGGCCAACAACACGCCGGCTTCCATCGTGGCGTTAACCGGCAAGACCCTTCAGACAACAGGGGTGCGGGATGCGCTTTCTCTAGCGCGAGATATTCCAGGTCTGATGGCGGAAAGTACGTCTGGTTCCACAAATCCACGCTACCGCCTGCGCGGGATCGGCACGAACGATTTTTCAGCAAACATGACAACAGCCGTTGGTGTTTCTGAGGATGAAGTGTTTCTGGATAGTGGTGCCTCCCAAGGCGTACCGATTTATGATCTGGACCATGTGGAAGTCTTTCGTGGCCCGCAAGGCACGTTGCAGGGCAAGAACACAACCGCCGGCATGGTGTCCTACTACACTAAAAAGCCAACCAACACGCTGGATGGGTATGTGCGTGGCACAGCAGGCAACTATGGCCTTCTGGGTGAGGAAGGAGCGATTGGCGGCCCTATTATCAAAGATAAATTGATGGCGCGTTTTGCCATAGTTAACAGGCGTATGGATGGGCAATATTATAACGGAACGCACAAAAACCCAACCGGGGGCTACCAGTATTATGATATGCGTGGCCAGATTCTGGCCAAGCCGGTTGATAATTTTTCCATTCTGATAAAGGGGCATATCGGGCGTAACAGAACGGAAGTGCCTATTGATCATGTGGGGTTGTTGGAAGGCGGAGTGGATGCGCAGGGCTATGCTCAAGGGTCCCGCAGGAATATTCAGAACAATGGTCGCACGGATGCCACAACCCGGCGGGCAGGACTTTCCGTCAACGCACGGTATGACTTTGCGGGCGGCTGGAGCCTGAGCAACATTTTTGCGTTGGAATGGAATCACTTCAACGTTTTTTCAGATGATGATGCCAGCCCGGCCCCTGTTGATTATCAGGAAAACATTGGTGGGGTTGGGCGTGTTTTAAGTAACGAAATTCGTGTTGCATCTCCTCAGAACAAGAAAATACGCTATATTGGCGGGGTATATTATTTACGAAACATGACGCAATCCTACAGTCAGCAGCCTCTCTACAGCCCTATTGATTTCGGGGCGAACGGTAACGCGTCCAGTTTTAATATCAACACACAGGATGCGGCTGTTTTCTCGGCCTTGTCGTTTGATCTTACACGCCGTCTGACACTTGATATTGGCGGCCGCTTTACATCCGAAACACGCAATGCCAATGGCGAGGCATGGGCCTATAACACTCAGGATTCCAACCCTTATTATGCGGGCAACCGTGCGCTGACTTATATTAACACCAATACAGGCACCTTTATTGACCCTGCAACAGGGCAGGCCATCAGTGGGCCACCTTTGAAGAAAACCTTTAATCGGGACAGTGAAGATGCAAGCCTGAAATATCGCTTCTCGCATGGCATTATCGGGTATCTTCGGTATGCGCGTGGATTCCGGACGGGCAATTACAACACCTACGTTGCAACGGCCTCTGATTTCAGCCTGTATAACCCTGAAGTGCTCACGGATTATGAAGGGGGCTTCAAGGCGCGGCTGTGGCGCGGCAAGGCGCAGCTAAACCTGTCTGGCTTCCATTATGATTATAACAACATGCAGGTAACAATCCTGCAAAATACTGGCACCCATACAACAAATGCGGCACGTGCCGTTTCCAATGGGTTTGAATTTGAAGGGCAGGTGCGCCCGATGGAAAATCTGTTCGGCTCGTTTGGTGTCTCTTATCAGGATGCACATTACACCAGTTTTCGGAATGCCAGTGCTCCTGCGCCTATCAATGGCGGTAATCCGGTGGATCTTTCCGGCCAGCCACTGGAGCGGGCGCCCCATGTGACAAGCAACTTTCTGTTAAGCTATAAAATTCCCGTTTCTTTTGGCGATTTTACACTCCAGACAGACTGGCGCTACACAAGCCGTTACCGGTTTCAGGCATGGTCTGATGTGCATCCTTCTACACCGGCGGCTTTTCTGGCCTCACCCCAGACGCAGGCATTGGTGCGTCGCGCCTTTTCTCAAAAGCCGGTTATTACGGGTAACGTCAGGATAGCCTGGCACTCCGTGGATGAAAAAACTGAAGTTGCTTTCTGGTTACATAACATTACAAACCAGATGACATACACAAACGCATTTGGCGGGTTTTTTAACCGTAATATCAGCAGATACCCCGGTGACTTACGGTCATTCGGCTTTGAAGTCATGCGGGCTTTGTAGGGGTGTCTGGCTCCTCGCGTACAATTGGTTTTTGGGCGTTAGCGGCTATCAGCGCGGCGGATTGTGCAGCGCACAGCATGAATTCGCTTGGCCCTTTTGCTGTGGGAGAACTGGTTAAGAGCCATCAGGTCAGTGTTGTGCAGGCAGGTGTGTGGAGTTGCGTGGAAATGCTCTCCTACGCTGTGGCCATGACCGGCATTGCCTCCTATGCCGCTCGCGTGCGGTTGCGCTCTCTGGCGCTCATGGCCGCTGGGGCTGTTATTGTGGCGCAGGCATCCTCCGCCGTCATGCATGTGTTCTGGGGTTTGCTGGGTCTGCGGGTGCTCTCTGGCTTGGGGCTTGGTGCGCTGAACGCAGTGGTAAACATTGGCGCCAGCCGGCTGGGCAGTCCCGTTTTTGTGCTGTCTTTTGTCATGGTGGTGCAGACCATCGTTTTTTCGGCGTCCAGCCTCTTCCTGCCCTATATTGGGACAGCGGCCGGGCAGGCCGGTATTTTCCTGACGCTGGCGTGTATTGTGCTTGTGTTGGCCCCCCTGATGCTTCTGTTGCCAGATACACACGGCAAAACCCCAACGGTGGCCCACAGCAGGGCGCAGATGTCTGGCAAGGAGGCTGCAGCCCTGCTGGCCGTATTATGTTACACAGGGGGAAGCTTGGCCGTATGGCCGTTCACGGAGCGGATTGCGGCTTCAATCGGACTGGTTCCGGCAGCCTTTGGCACGCTCTCGGCTTTCGCAAACATATTGGGGCTGGGTGTTTGTCTGGCGAGTGTCAGACTCAGCCGCACCGCATCCAGTATGCGGTTTCTGGCCCCTACCATTGTCATTACGGGCCTGATCTGCATTCTTCAGGCGTGGCCACCTTCCAAAACACTATTTTGCGCTGCGTTTTCGTTAAATTATGCGCTGTGGTTCTTTATTTATCCCAGTCTTGTGGGGCTAACGTGCCTGGTGGACCCATCTGGGCGGCTGGCGGCCCGCTCCGGCGGGGCATGGATGCTCTCACAGGCAGGCACAACGTTATTGGCGGGGTTTGCGGGTACAGCCGGCCATTATGCGTGGATAGGGGTGCTCAGTTTCCTGCTTTGTCTTGTTTCAAGTGTTGGCACATCTTTTGTGAAACCTTTTGGAAAAGACGGGGAATAAAAGAACGCGCTTCAGTCCGCTCTTCTTAGCGTGCTGCGGTTTCAAACGTGGTTTGTACTACGTCATATTGAAACAGGCATGATGTGGCTTGAGAAAGAGAGAGCATGGCTGATTTTGCATCAGGTTGGGATGCAACCAGACCACTTGCCACAAGCAAGAAACTGACCACGACAATTCCCGGCCAAAGTGCTGTTTTCAGCATACACGCGTTTCCTTTGCTCAGAATAAGCCATAAGAGCCTCCTGTGCGTAAGACTCTCCCTCTCTCAATCCACTTAAATATATTGAATTATAATTTTTACAACGACAAAAATATGTGGTTAACTTATTTCATATTTCCTGATGTGATTTGGAGCGGCGGATATGACCATTCAACTCGGACAAACGGCCCCGGATTTTGTGCAGGACAGCACACAAGGGCCTATTCATTTTCATTCATGGCTTGGGTCTGACTGGGGTATTCTGTTCAGTCACCCCAAGGATTTTACGCCTGTCTGCACAACGGAACTGGGGGCGGTGGCCCGTCTTGCACCAGAATGGGCCAGGCGGAACACAAAGGTTCTGGGCTTGTCTGTGGATGAACTGAAAGATCATAACGCATGGGAAGCCGATATTGCCGAAACGCAGGGCAGCACGGTTGATTTCCCCATTCTGGCAGACGCCGATAAAAAGGTGGCAACCCTGTATGGCATGATCCACCCGGAAGCCGACCCGAAAGTAACGGTCCGGAGTGTTTTCATTATTGATCCCAACAAGAAAATCAGACTGACACTGACGTATCCTCCCTCAGCCGGGCGGAGTTTTGACGAGATTTTGCGTGTGCTGGATAGCCTGCAACTGACAGACAGCCAGAAAGTCACCACACCAGCAGAGTGGCGCGCGGGTGAAGAGGTGATTATTGCGCCATCCGTGAGTGATGACGAGGCTCGGAAACTGTTTCCGCAAGGGTGGAAGGCACTCAAGCCCTATTTGCGGTTGGTCAAACTTTCCGCAGACCACAAAACACCGTCCGTTCCCTGATTTTCGGTTCCGCCCGATAACGCAAGGCATTCTGTGATGAACAAG
The DNA here is from genome assembly GCA_008042475.1 of Drosophila kanapiae. Taxonomy (NCBI): domain Eukaryota; kingdom Metazoa; phylum Arthropoda; class Insecta; order Diptera; family Drosophilidae; genus Drosophila; species Drosophila kanapiae. Next base: position 68,190 of record VNJM01002173.1, on the reverse strand, counting down.
AATGAGCCCCTGACTTATGCTGCGGGAGAAAAGCGCGTGTCATCTCCCGCCACCCCTTGGGATAATGCTGCGTACCATACAGCGCTCCGCCATATTGAGCGGAAACTGTGGGATATCAGCACAGATCCGGAAGATGTGTTTCATCATCTTTCTTATTCCCTGGCGCCATTTGAGGTTGTGATTGTGCCCGGGTTGGATGGTTCGGGGCCGAAGCATTGGCAATCTCGCTGGCAGAAGGTGTTTGCGCAGAATAACTGTGCTGTACGGCGTGTGCGGCAGGAAAACTGGACCAAGCCTTCTTATGATGGCTGGCTGAAAAAGCTTGCCAGCGCCGTAGCCCGTAGCAAAAAGCCTGTTCTGCTTGTGGCGCACAGTCTTGGCAGTATTGTGGCTGTGCATGCTGCCCACAAAGGGCTTCTGTCAAAGGTGGCCGGGGCGCTTCTGGTGGCCCCGGCGGACGTGGAGAACAGCCCGCAGGAAGATGCGCATCGGGTGGAAGCTTTTAGCCCCGTTCCGTTATCTCACCTGCCTTTTCCGGCCCTTGTTGTGGCCAGCAGAAATGACCCATGGCTGAGTGTCCGCCGAGCCCGCTTTCTGGCGCGCTATTGGGGGGCCACTTTTGTGGATGCCGGGCGTGTTGGGCATATAGGCAACCACAGTGAGATTGGTTGCTGGCTGGATGGTCTGTTGTTTCTCGACCGTTTGGCACAAGGCATTTTACTGGACAGGCAACCTGTTTCCCAACAGCAGAAAAAGGTGCTGCAATAACTGTTATGCCGGGTGCGTGGCGTCGTCATGCGCTACGCTTGATAGAAATGTAGGCACTCCTTGTTTCTTCCCTGGATGTTGCTGGAGAGCGAGGGGCTATGCTGATGATCCCTTACGGATATAACTTGCGGGAAATCATGATTTAATCAGGTTCTTCTGCCCATTTTCCACTTCAGGCGTTTGGCGGCAATGATAACGCCTGAAAGGTAAATCAGCAGGACACCGCATAGGAGTGGAAAAACAATAGTCCATCTTGCAACCGGTTTGCGGAGCCACTCCCATAGGTCAAGGTCATGCAGCCCGTAAACAATCCATCGGGATTGTTTGGCGGGGGTATCAAACGCTGCGACCAGTTCTCCGGTTTGCGCGTTCAGGTAGAGAAGCGTGCCATCAGGCGCGGTCCCTTTCAGAACGGGGAAGGTGCGGATGCGTGTGGCATGGTTAAAATAATAGGCATCGGGCCGCGTTATGAGGGAGAGGTCAGACTGTGGGGAAAGAACATGCCGCTGGTGCAGGCTCTTCTCCAGCATGTCCGGTGTCAGACGTTCCGGTTGAAGCTGTGCGGTCAAACGCTCGGAGTGACCGTCTCTTTTTTCAACACGTAATGACACTTTGTCGGCCAGAACCACACCCTGAACCTGCGTCCATGCGGATGGGTGGTTGGTGATGAGTTTCTGAAGAAGTGTTTGAATAGTGCGCCCATTCGCAGCGCCACTCACACGTTGCGGGTAGAGAAGAGCCTGCTCACTTTCAAAAAGTCCAGCCGGGTTCATGGTCAGTAATCCTGTTGTAATCCAGGATAACGCCAGAAGGCCAAATACTGTGCCGCCAAGATGGTGGACAAGATGCCAGCGTCGATAATAGGAAAACGGCCATTTACGGCGCAGGCGTAAAACCCCCACCAAAAGCCCGGTTATGGTCAGGAACACGCCTATGCCCGAAAAAACAATAACAACCTGCTGCCATAGAGCGGGATGCCTGCGTAATAGTGCCGGGTACAGCCAGTGAGCAATGGCACCAACCCAAGCCCAGCGCCGGGATGCTGCCGTGGTGGCCTGCACAACATCGCCTGTCAGGCGAGAAACATAGAGATAAGTTCTTGATATATCTTCAAAGCGGTAGCGGTGGAAACCATCCTGCCGTCCGTGCGTATCCAGCACCCATTGGTCATCCGTGGTGGTTCCATCAAAAACGGGTTCCTGATAGGTGCCGGTGGCCTGCGCATAGCGTCGAGCGCTGACGCTGGCGTCTTCTGGGGTAATTGTTCCAGTGTGTCCTGTCCTTAAATCAACTGCGAAGGATGAACCCTTGGCTGGATAGAGGGTCAGAACAGGTTCATCTCCAATCGAGGCAAGGCGAAACCCACGGAACTGAGCATTGGGCGCGCTCAGGCTGGGAATATCAGGCAGAGTATCCGGCAGATGCAGTGGAGCATAAACGGCCTGCTGGGCTTTCTCATCCGGTTGCGGCCATCCGTGCCAGAGCATGACAATGCCAGAAGCGCACCATGAAACCATAAGCAGGCCCATGCAGATTCCGGCCCACCTGTGGGTAAGATATAAGGTGCGTAAAGCCAATTTTGTTAATCTGGGCATCAGAACCGATAGGTATAGGCAAGCTGAAACGTGCGTGGCCACCCAAGAGAAACATACCGATAAGGGAGGGAGCATCCGTACGGACCATCAGCCGATGTATCTTTGCACCCACGGCTTGGTCTGCCGTATTCCGCGCCAGTCAGATTCTGAATGCTGAAATTCAAGGTGTGGCGGCGCTCCTTATCAATATAATAACGGCCCGACACATTCAGAACAGGGTAATTGCCATAGTTTATTCTCTGCCCCGAAACAGAGATATATTGTGACCCCGTATAAACAAATGTTGCGGTTAACCCAAAAGGCAGATCCTTTGGGTGGTAATCCAGACTGGTTTTAACGAGGCTGCGGGGAATCTGCACCATTTGCAACCCGTTATTCTGGCGGGCGTGGTTCCATGTAAAGGCGGTGTCCCATGAAAAACTATGGTTGAATTCCATTCCCCCTGAAATGCTGACACCGTTCACATGTACGGTTCCGTTCTCGTTACCAAAAACCTCCTGGCCGGTTTTTTCATCAAAGGTTGTGTAGTCAATCAGATTATCAATCCGCCGAACAAAGCCTGTCAGGTCCCAGTGTATTCCAAAACGGCCACTTTGCAGGCGTTGGCCAAGGGAGAAATTGGCACTCAGGCTTCTTTCGGGCTTGAGGTTCGGGTTACCTCTTTCATCCTGCGGATCATCAGCAAACAGTTCTTCAGCCGTCGGCAGGCGGAAGTTGGTGCCCACTTCACCTCTTGCATACAGATTGAAGGGGAGATCATATCGCCCTACCACATTCCAGATTGTGGCTGAGCGTCCGGTAGTGGGGCTGTTGTAACGGAAACCCGCGGCAATATGGGCATGAGGAAGCAGGTCTGGGGTCATTCTGAGTTGTGCAAAGCCTGCGTTGGTCATTTCCGTTTGCGGAAGAATACGCAGAACGTTGTCCTGCCCCCCATAGCGTTGCATGTCATAGCCGAACCATGCTTCCAGCCCCCGATGCAGGATGGCGCGCCCAAGCACATTGACGCCGTAATCTTCATACCCCCAATAGGCATTGCGGTAGAGCACATCACGTTGGCCGGGGTGCTCTAGATCATTATAAATCGTGTCATAATGGGTATCCCAGTTATGGTAATACCCTTTCACATAGAAATTCAGACGCTCCAGCGGATGAAAATCCAGTTTGAGCGTGGCAAGATCTTCCACCCGGTCATTTGTATTTTTTGCCACCCGGTAAGGGCGGGCATAGTCCAGGTTGGCAATGGTATGCTGGTAGGTGGCTGTCAGATTGAGTTTTGACGTAATGTCCACATTGTATTTTGCGCCAACGGTATAAACGGAATATTTACGGTCCCGATGTGTTGCGCTAGGCTGATAATCCTGTTTCCGAAACGCGCGATAGCCGTCTGTTCCGTCCCCCGAGGCATAGACAACAAAACGATGTTTCCCAATCGCATTGGCCAGATACCCGTCAAGATGTCTGCCGGTGTTGCTGTCTCCAGATGCGGTTATCTGGCCGGTGAGATGATCGGAAAAAGGACGGGTAACAATATTCACCGCCCCCGCTACGGCCTGCGTGCCATAAAAAAGGGACTGGCCTCCATCCAGAATTTCGATTCTGTCAACAATGGCGGCTGGCAGTGTATCAAGGGGCGGGGTGCTACCGTAGAGGCGGTTGTTGATCCGCACCCCGTCCACTAACCAGAGCACATCTTCGGTGCGTGAGCCCATAAGGGAAACATCCGCGTAATCGAAAGGACCATTCTTGAGCGCGACGGACATGGAGGGCGCGAGGGCGGAGAGAGCCTGAGCCACATCAACATAGTTTCCGTTGCGTATGGCTTGCGCCCGAACAACATCCACTTTTACCCCTGAGTGGGCAAGGTGTTCAGGGAGCGTGTCTTCAAGAGAATGCCCCACCACAGTCAGATGTTCATGCTGTAGTCTCTTCTTTTTGGAACCATATTTATTTTTTGTCACGTGTGCCGGCATGGCGGAAGGGGCGGTGTTTTCTGCGGCCAGCAAAGTGCCAGAAGTAAGGAACCACACCAGAAAGGTGAGGCTGATAAAAGGGGGTGCGGGCATGAGGGGAGCAACCGGAGCAAGGCAGTTTAACGGGAAATGCGTGACAGGATCAGAGAACGTGGTTCAGGTCACGCCATCATAAAGCGCCATGGCGGCGGCTCTAGCCCCAACTGTCCAGTGCACCGTGACATATGTCTGCACAATATGCTCTGCGTCTTTCGTGGTCTGAAAGGCCAGCTTGGGCGGTAGCGCGTCCAGAAGATCAAGGGCATGGGCCAGCATGGGCCGAAAAGCGGCTTCCAGTGCAGTGCCTCTGTCCTGGTACGGGCGGGGGCAGGGGCCGAAGGTTTTCATAAAAATGCTGTAACCGCTTTGAACAATGTCCGGTTCTGTATTGGGCGGTGGCATGTGCGCCATAAGGGCCGCCCTGAGTGCATCCGTACGGGACGGGCAGCGTTCAATCATGGTGCGCACCAGCGGATGCAGACCATCATGCGGTGTGCGGGCGCGGGGTGGAGAAGGAAAACCGGGTATCATCTCTCAGAAATCTCCCCGCCAGCTAAAGCAGGAACAAAGCCTTGCGTTTTTCAAGGCATGAGACAGACACCACACAGCGGCATATTGCACAGTACGCTCTCCAGCCTCCGGTACATCCCGCCCGGCGGCACGGTCAGACGACGACAGCAGGTCTCCTGGCTCGCGGATAATCGGTTCTGATTCAGCCTTCCCGGTGGTGACACCAGTGGCCCGCTTTTGCAGCGGAAAAATCAGACCCATACCGCATACAGTTGCGGGAGCAGCTGCCGACTTGCCCTTGGTCTCTAAGGCGTACGGCATTCCCTGTTCGCCCGTTCGCACGGGACTGTCGACAAGTGAGCAAACTAATGCACACAAATGGGGCAGTCCGCAATATTCTTTGCAGACTGGGGAAGTGCTCGGAAAAATGTCGCGCACGTTGACAAAATTCACGGGTTTGTGTCTATCAGCCTATCGCTATGGTGCCTTCAGCCTCCTCTTGCCGGGATGCTGCAAGGCTAAGAGGGAAAACGGTTAAAAGCCGGTGCTGCCCCCGCAACTGTGCGCTGTGAGGTTTTTTGGAAACATGACGCCACTGAATACCCCTTCGGGTGTTCGGGAAGGTATCCATCACACCGTTGACCAGCAAGCCAGGAGACCTGCCATTGCAGAAAAGTCACGGACGGAGCCGCCGAACGGGGTGATTCGGGGGCGAGGCGAAGCTCTCTCGTCTCCACCGCGGTGATGTTTGGTGGAGCTATTCCGTGCGACCAGTTTATTATATCGTGACGCTTATGGCGTCTGGCCTTTTCTGCATGAGCGCGGGCCATGCAGAAACAACCGGTTCTGATCAGAAACAGGGTGTAACCGGCCCTCTTTCCAAGAATGTTACATCCGTCGGAAAAGCGGAATACATCACCACGCATGGGAAAACGGCCTTCCTGAAAACGGTGGCTGGTGTTGGTGGACGGCTTGGTCTTTCCATCCAGCATTCGCCTGCCACCATTAACGTTATTCAGCATGATCTGATGATGCAGCGTGGTTACGCGCAGGCAGAAAGCGCAGCGGACAGTGCGCCGGGTGTATCCTCCGGTGGTTCTCCTGGTAGCCCGGCACAGTTGATGATGCGCGGCTTTACGGGAAACCAGATCCTCATCTTGCGTGATGGTCTTTATTTCGGGCCAACAACCATGGTTAACCGGCCCCAAAATACCTTCAATCTGGAAAGCGTGCAGGTGTTGAAGGGTCCTTCTTCCGTGCTGTACGGACAAGGGGCTGTCGGCGGCACGGTGGACATGCGCGCCAGAACGCCGGATTTTGATGCAGCCCATGCCAATGCGCTCTTATCCTACGGCAGCTTCAACACCTGGAATGCAGGTGTGGGTGGGTCCGTGCCCATTACAAAAACGCTTGCCATTCGCTCAGACTTCAGCCGCACATCATCTGACGGGTTTGTAAAAGGCGCAGATCCACATTCAGATGATTTTACAACCACGCTGTTGTGGAAACCAACAAACCGTTTCACTGCGCGCCTGAGCATGGATTACCTGACAGACCGTCTCTCCACCTATTATGGCACGCCTCTGGTCTCTCTTGCACAGACAGGCGGGCGCGTTGGCGGCTTGCTCAGTTCCTCCAAGGGGCTGGGGATCACCAGAGGGTCTTTGTGGCGCTATTATAACGTGCGTGATGGAAGAGCGGGTTCTGTCAACGCAACGCCCACCCTGCATCTTGACTGGCAGGTAAGCCCCACTATCCAGATTCATAACAGCAGTTATTTTGTGTATTCCAAGCGCCGTTGGAACAATGCCGAAAGCCTGAGCTACATTGGCAATACAGGCGCGGTGGATGCTGGAGGGAACAATATCGCGCCAGGCCGGATTGGGCGTGACAGATTTTATGTGTATCAAAACCAGCATCAGGTAGGAGATACCCTCCATACGCAGTTTGATTTCAAAATATTCGGCATGAAAAACAGGTTTGTGTTAGGCGGAGATGCCTATTATCTCCGGTTTATCCGTAATCGCGGTTTTCCTGATGCGTCCTATGCGGATAGTGTCTCTCTTGTCAGCCCAGAGCAGACATCGCTGGGCACGTTTGCAGGCGAATATCCTTTCCGTAAATCACCTACAACCATGGTGCAGGCCGGTCTTTTTCTGGAAGATGTTCTCACTGTTCGGGATAATCTACGTATTGTAGGCGGTTTTCGGTATGACTGGCTTGCCCTTAACCGTCAGAACTACAATCAGAACGGTGGCTTCAATGCGGCCAGCAGTTTCAAGGGACACTACAATCCCGACAATTTCCGTATTGGCCCGGTGTGGGATCTGACAAAAGATATCAGTCTTTACGGTGTTTACACCACGGCGGAAGATCCTCCGGGGTCTAACATTTTTCTTGCTAACCGGGGGCAGTTCAGCCGCCTGAGCCATTCCCGTCAGGGCGAGATTGGCGTCAAGGCCTCCACATGGCACGGGCGTTTTACAACAACGCTGTCGTTTTATGATATCCGGCGCACCCGCATGCTTGTGGCAACAGGCGCAGATACGGTGGCGACGGCAGGTGTTCAGAAATCCCGTGGTCTGGAATGGCAGGGTGATCTTGTGCTGAACCAACACTGGAGCCTGTCCGGGAATGTTGCGTACACCTATTCACGTTATGGTTCGTTTCATCCCAGCGCCGCTCTGAATGCTTCTGGTAATCAGGTGCCCAACGTTCCGGCTGTTACGGCCAACCTGTGGGGGATTTGGTCTCGGGTGGCGGATCTGCCACTCGATCTGGGGGCCGGGTTACGGTATGTTTCCGCGCGTAAAGGGGATTACGCCAACACCCTGAGCCTGAAAGATTATGCCTTGGTAAACGTTTTTGCAGGATGGCATGCTTACAAGGGTGTTACGGTGTATGGCCGGATTGATAACATAGGCAATAAGCATTTTGTGCAGTGGGCAGACACCAGTTATCCGGGGCAGATTCTGCTGGGGGCTCCGCGTTCTTTTTCCATTAGCGTTCAGGCGGGGTTCTGAGCGCGTTAGGGGGCTGGTATGGCTCCTGCCGCAAACTGGATGAAGGCGCGCATATATTCAATGTCGGCATCAGTTTCGCGCTGACCAAGGAAAATCTGCTTGGCAATACCCGTTTTGCCAAGCCGGACGGGATAAAGATTAAAGCGGGATGCATATTCCTCCACCAGCCAACCGGGGAGGGCTGCAACCCCGCGCCCATGCGCGACCATGACCAGCATGATGTCCGTGGTTTCTATCTGCTTTTGCTGGCGTGGACTGATGCCAGCAGGCTGAAGAAACTGCGTGAAGATATCAAGGCGTTCTGAAGGGACCGGGTAGGTGATCAAGGTTTCCCCGGCAAGTTGCTGGGGCAGGATGAATTTGGTGTGCCGAAGGGGGTGGTCCGGCCCCACAACCAGAACAAGCTCGTAATCAAAAACGGGGGTGAAACTCAGCCCCGGTTTGTAAAGTGGATCTGGCGTGACAAGAATATCAATCTCGTTGCTGAACAGGGCCCCAATCCCGCCAAACTGGAATTTCTGGCGCACGTCCACATCCACTTTGGGCCATTGATCCAGATACGGTGAGACAATTTTCAGAAGCCATTGGTAGCAGGGGTGGCATTCCATACCGATGCGTAAGGTTCCTCGCTCGCCATTGGCAAATTGCTCCAACCTGTCTTCCGCCAGTGCAAACTGCGGCAGCAAGCGGTTGGCAAGGGATAACAACCACTCACCGGCTTGGGTGGGGGTAAGGGAGCGCCCCTCCCGCCGCCAGATTTTCACGCCAAGCTGGTCTTCCAGCTTGCGAATGGCATGGCTGAGCGCAGGCTGGGTCAGATTAAGCTTGGCTGCGGCTGCCGTAAGCGATCCTTCGCGGGCAACTTCCTGAATAATGGCCAGATGGCTACGTTCAAGAACAGGCATGCAATGCTCCGTGTATGCGTATAATTTATATAATTATGAAAATTATACCATTTTTATTCATGATTTCAAAGCGTTCCTTTTTAGATCCTCTGCTTCTTGCATCTGGAAAGTGTTTAAGGGCTACAACCCATACTCTCGTTTTTCCTAACCCAGACCTTCTTGTTGAAAGGGAAAAGAACGTCTGTGTTTCTGTGTCTTATGCGAATAATGTCAATACTGTTCTCAGCCTGCGTGATATTAGTGAAAACGTTCGACGGAATTTTTGAGTCCTATTCTAAGGTCTGAGGAATTTACTTTCTTTTAGAATGGGTGCGTTCTTATATTTTCGTTCTTTATAGTCCATGCACAGAGCTAATGGCTGTGTTCTTCTACCATGTTATATTGCATCTTGCGCGGGAGGGGTGGTTAGGCCCATGATGTATCTGCAAAACGCTTCGATGGTCCCGTGCAAGCGGGTTAATAGGGAACACCGTCATGCTCAAGGGGTCAATGAGTGACCTTGAAGGCGTAGTCGGAGGCTGCTCCCGCAACTGTAGGCGGTATGCTTCTGGTTTGGTCGCGTAGAACGTGCGCCACTGTTTTCATCAGGAAACGGGAAGGTTGAATCAGCAAGCCATAATCCGCGAGCCAGGAGACCTGCCATCGTCCAGCCACCAGCCGTCGGGCGGGATGTACCGAAGGGAGGAGAAAAGTGACATGTCTGTCTGCTGCATGTGTCAGCCGTTTTTCACGCAAGAACCGTCAGGGGCGCTTACGTTCCTGAAGAGCTCCGCTTTTTCTCAGCAAAAAAGTAAAATTCGTGTTTGCCCTAAGCGGAAGGCTTCTACCGTCTGAGGCATCTGCTCAAAAATCAAACGGGAATGCGTGCTTTTCAAGACGGATAACTGAGTATACGCGTTCAGGAAAAAAGCAGGAGAAGCCCTATCCTTACAAGGGGAAGATCTTTTTTCCTGTGTCTGAGCCGCGTTGTGTGGGATGGCCATAAGTATGAAAAATGGATCTACTATAAATTCCTTGCAGGCTGCATTATTAGAAAAAGCTGATTTAAGACGGGTCAGAAGTGATCCGAATTTTTGGTACCCCGTTGCGTGGTCCCGTGAAGTGCGCCCCGGTAAAGCTCTTGGTGTTCAGTTTGCGGGCCATCCTCTGGTGGTGGTGCGGCCTACAAACGGCGCTCCTTACGCATTGGATGGTTTGTGCCCCCATAAGCAGGTGCCGCTGAGCAAAGGTGCTGTTTGTGGGGATTTTATAAGCTGTCTGGCTCATGGTCTGAAATATGATAGGAAAGGGCAGTGTGTTTCCCAAAATGGCGCTGCCGATGCGGGTCTCCTTCGCCTCAAGCCGTGGGCGTGCCGGGAAAAAGACGGGCTTATTTTTGTTTTCATGGGCAATCAGGCGCTGGCCGAGACCAAACCGCTTCCTGATTTTCCACGTGTAAGAGATAAACGTTATCGTACCAGACGTTTTGGGCAGGTGGTCAATTGTCATTACAGTTTCATGCATGAAAACCTGATGGATATGAACCATCAGGTGTTGCACAGTCGGCTTGTAGGCAAAATGAAACCCCGTTTCCTTGGCATGGATCGTGGTGAGGACTTTGTAGAAGCGCGTTATACATTTGCCCGTACAGGCGGCAAGCAACCCTTGAGTGAGGCCCTGATTTACGGCCAGAGGCGTAAGGATGGCCGGGACTTCGCTTACCGGGATGTGATGACCATCCGCACACAGTATCCCTATCAAACCCTGCGTATTGAAACGCAGGGTATTGATGAGCCTGTCATGGAGTTATGGATCTCTTATGTTCCTCAAGACAGGCAGGAATTGACAAACCGGGTTTTCGGGCTGTTATCAATCAAGCGGCTGAAAGTGCCCTTTCTGCTTGATCTGGCATGGCCCGTGCTGGTTGCTTTTACAGAGCGCGTCTTCTTTGAAGATCGTGAAATTGTGGAACTGGAACAGCAAGCATGGAAGGAACTGGGGGGCGATCATAACGTGGAAGTTTTTCCTGTTATTCTTGCCTTGCGGCAGCTTTTGCGAGACAGAGGTGTGTCGCCCCCTCAGGGGGAGTGAAAGCTTGTTTGCGCAGTGCTGTGATGCGTCAAGCAGACAGAGGGCAGGCCGTTTGCGTCATTATGTGCACAGCCTTTCAATCAGACGCACGCCACTCTGAACAGAAAGAGTGCTCTTCCATAAGAGAGCAACACCCACCAAAGGATACCTTTATACCAAAACGGGTAGTGGGTGTATTGTTCTGTATAGTTATAAGAAAAAAACGCCTTTTTAAAAGAGGCGGCTGCCATCAGGCACATCTCGTTCAGGGATAGTCAGAACCACGCGCTTCTGATCATCAGGGAAGCCCAAGGTCAGAACTTCAGAAACAAACGGGCCAATCTGGCGGGGTGGCAGGTTCACCACACAGGCAACCTTCTGGCCAATCAGAGCCTCGGCGGAATAGAGCTCCGTAATCTGGGCACTGGAGCGTTTCAGCCCAATGTCTGCGCCAAGGTTAATGGTTAGTTTCCAAGCTGGTTTGCGGGCTTCCGGGAAAGGCTGGACATCAGTGATTGTTCCAACGCGAATATCGATTTTGGTGAAGTCATCAATGGAAATCGTGGTCATGAGACGAGTCTTCCTTTTGTGTGAAGCAAGTTTTCAAACTGTCTTTAGGGGGCAATAATTCCGGAACTGTCACTACCTGTTTCTGGATGAGTGGAGCATATCTCCCACTTGGATAACACGGTAGATAAAACCGTGCTTCTCAAGGAGATGCGGGGAGGCGCTATTACCAATGCACACTTTTCCTCCCTATTGTTGATAGGCTTGCCCCAAACGGTGATCAATTTTTGCAGAAGAGGGTGCTTTTATTCTTGGGGGCGAGTGCCAGGGGGCAGGCGAGTGGAGGAAAGAACTCGTTCTGTGTTCTATCCAGAAAACCGGGGAGCGTAGGGCGTAATCAACCGTAGCCGTCTTGTGGAGACGGCTACGGCCTTAGGTGTACTAGTCAATGGCGACAGTGGCTTCACTTGTCAGCACACGGAAGACAAAGCTTTCCTGCAGGTAAAGCTCCACCGTTTCAGCCGTGTGGCTCAAATAGCCAATGGAAAAATCCTGCCCAATATCCAGCGCCAGATCGCCACCACGGGTGGAGACAACAAACGCACCTTCAATGGCGGGGGCCCAGATGATCTTGCCGTCAATCAGGCTCTCAAGATGTTTGCGGATGGGGTACCCTTCATCATCACCGCCGTTGACGGCCTCAAATGCCGAGGCTCCCAGCACAATGGAATAAGGGCCATTGACGCCCGCCAGACGTAATTCATTGAGCGCGGCAGAAATAACGGCAGGATAATCCTTGACCGATGCAGGAAGTTTGAGATGCGTGTTTGACGTGCCCTGACGGATGCCCGTCATGCCTGCTGCGGCATATCCGTCAAAAATGGCGCGATCTTCTGCAAAGGCAATTTTCTTTGCAGCGTCCTTGACTGGCTGCCAGTCTGAATCAAGGGAGCCGCGTTCCACGGCATCAATTTCATCGCGTGATACGGTAAAGGGAACACGCAGTTCCACCAGCGGCAGAACATCCCGCAGAACGCTCCGCACACCGTCGCCCAGTGTTTCAATCTGTTTGGCGCGGCCTGTGCCCACACCGGCAAAAGCGGTGCCTTTGGGGTCTGATGTGTCCACAACCCGGCGGCCAGCCAGATGGCGGCGGATGGTGCGGGCGGCTTCATCTTCAATCTCGGCCCAGGCGGCGGAGGAAATGGGAGCCAGATGTCTGTGCAGATTGTTCATGTCAGAACTCCTTATTTGAGTGACCCAATTCCAAGAGAGCCGCTCGGCAGATCAGGGGTAGGTGAGGGGGCTGGTGCTGGCTGATCGGCTGTTTCCAGATCAGGCGCGCCGTCCAGAAAATCACTTGTGGGAATAAAGAACAGCGTTCCCGTAACGGCGGTGCTGACATCCAGAAGTCTGTCGTAATTTCCGGGTGGTTTGCCCACGAACATGTTTTGCAGCATTTGTTCCGTGCGGGAAGGGGAGCACGCATAGCCGATAAAGTAGGTGCCAAACTCTCCTTTACCCACTTCACCAAACGGCATGTTGTCGCGCACGATCTGAAGCTGTTGCCCGTTTTCTTCAATATTGGTCAGCACATTATGGGCATAGCTTGGTTTATCGGCCTCCGGCAGTTCAATATCCGATAGTTTCTTGCGGCCAATAATATGTTCCTGCACTTCAGTGGGGATGGCATCCCTTTTTTTCAGGTTATGCAGGTATTTCTGAATAATGACATAGCTGCCGCCAGCAAAAGCCGGGTCTTCCTCACCAATCAGGGTCGCATCAAGGGCGGGCTGGCCGGTGGGGTTTTCCGTGCCATCGACAAAGCCGAGCAGATCACGTTCATCAAAATATTTGAAACCGTGAACTTCATCCACAACGGAGGCGACGCCTTCCAGCCGGGACACGATAGCCGTGCCCAGTTCAAAACACAGATCCATGCGGGTGGCGCGGATATGGAACAGCAGGTCTCCCGGTGTGGAGGGGGCGTGATGCACGCCATTGATTTCCCGAAAGGGATGCAATTCACGCGGGCGTGGTGTGCCAAAAAGGTGATCCCACGCGTTGGACCCAATGCCCGTAATGCAGCTTAGCCTGCCGTCAGGCACCCGGAATCCCACACCCCGAACAAGGGAGGACAGGTCACCCATAAGGGCCTTGATCTGCGTTATGGCCGCGGCATCCGGGGTATCACTGTTCAGGGTTACCACCAGGAAAAGGGCGGCCTGGGTCAGTTTTGTGTCAATGGGTTGAGGTGTGGCCAACGGTCTGAAGCTCCTCGCGCAACAACGCGATCGTGTAACGATATCAGAGCCATAGCATAGGCATGCAGCGCAGCGTGGCAAGATACAAGAATGCGACAGATAAGAAGAATGATCACAAACGGGTCACCATTATAACTGCTGTTTATTATTATATAAGGAAAAGGTCTTGGACGGCAGAGCTCTTGCTGATCTAGTACAGGGCAAGAGCATTGTGGCTCGTTGCGGAACAGGATGGTTCCCTGCGGCGTTTATGGCAGGAAGCAGCCCCTTTCTTTCAGGGTTTGTGGAGGCTGTTTTCTGGTGGAGCAGCCACATGCATATGTTTGGATGAGACCCAATGCAGCCTGCCCATGACCTTGCGCTTCTTCTGGCGCGCTTTCAGTTTGCCTTTACAGTAGGCGTTCATATTATTTTCCCCGCTTTTTCCATTGGACTGGCGGCCTATCTGGCTGTGCTGGAGGGGCTGTGGCTCAAGACCGGAAGACCTGTTTTTCTTGATCTTTACCGATACTGGATCAAGGTTTTCTCCATTGTCTTTGGTATGGGCGTGGTCTCCGGCCTGGTCATGTCCTATGAATTTGGCACCAACTGGTCTGTCTTTTCTCAAAAGGCCGGGCCAATTACCGGGGTGCTGTTATCCTATGAAGTCATGACCGCCTTTTTTCTGGAGGCGGGTTTTCTGGGCGTCATGCTGTTCGGCATGAACAAGGTGGGACGGGGGTTGCATTTTGCCGCCACGTGCTGCGTTTCCATTGGCACCTTGATTTCCATGACATGGATCCTTTCCTCCAATTCCTGGATGCAGACGCCGCGCGGCTACAGCATTGATCCCACAACTGGGCGCTTCATGCCAGCGGACTGGCTGGCCATTATCTTCAACCCCTCTTTCCCGTTCCGGCTGGTGCATATGGGGCTGGCGGCGTTTCTTTCCGTGGCGTTCATTGTTGGGGCAACCGGGGCGTGGCACATGCTCAAGGCCCGGCGTGAAGGGCGGATTGCCAGCGAACCTGTGCGGGTGATGTTCTCCATGGCCATGTGGATGGCCGCCATCGTGGCTCCTATCCAGATCATGGCCGGGGATGCCCATGGCCTGAACACGTTGAAGTACCAGCCCGCAAAAATTGCAGCGATGGAAGGTGACTGGATATCAGAAGGGCGTGCGCCGGAACTGCTATTTGGTATTCCCAACATGAAGGAAGAGCGGACGGATTATGCCGTCAAGGTGCCGCTGCTGGGTTCACTCATTCTCACCCATAGTCTGGAAGGCAAGGTGCCGGGGCTGAAGGATTTCCCCCGTGATCAACGGCCGCCATCGCCTGTTATTTTCTTCTCCTTCCGCATCATGGTGGCGTTGGGCATGCTTATGGCGCTTGTGGGGTTCTGGTCCCTCTGGTTACGGCGCAACAGCACCCTGTTTACAAATACACTCTTCCATCGTGTTGCCCTGTGCATGGCTCCCGCTGGTTTTCTGGCGCTGCTGTGCGGCTGGATCACTACCGAAGTCGGCCGTCAGCCCTGGACTGTTTACGGCCTGCTGCGCACGTCAGACAGCGTTTCTCCCATTGCTTTGTCCAGCATGGCTGTGACCATGACGGCCTTTGTGGTGGTGTATGTGCTGGTGTTTGGTTCTGGCATGGGCATTCTGGTGCGCCTGCTGGGGCGTGCGCCGCAGGAAGGCGAACATGATACTCCTCCCTCTCACGCATCCGATATTCTGGCAGCCCGCATGCATCCGGATGTGATTGACCCGTCTGCTGGCAAAGGAGCCTGATCCATGATGGACTTTGCATACTGGCTCCCCATTGTCTGGGCTGTCATTCTGATTGCAGCCATAAGTATTTACGTCATTCTTGATGGTTTTGATCTAGGCATCGGCATGCTCTTTGCGCTGGAGCGTGATCCCGGCCGCCGGGATGTGATGGTGAACACCATCGCCCCCGTATGGGACGGGAACGAGACATGGATGGTTCTGGGCGGCGCCGTGCTGTATGGGGTTTTCCCCGGTGCGTATGCCACTCTGCTGCCCGCCTTTTACCTACCCATCGTGCTGATGTTGCTGGCGTTGATCTTCCGGGGCGTGGCGTTTGAATTTCGTGTCATGACGCGCGGCACCCCGCGTGAGCGGCTCTGGACCACAGGTTTTATGGTCGGCTCCGGCCTGGCCGCCTTCTGTCAGGGTGCCATTCTGGCCGGTGTGGTTCAGGGTGTTACCGTTACGGATGGCGCTTTTGCCGGTGGGCCACTGGACTGGCTGACGCCGTTCAGCATTCTGTGTGGCTTATCAGTGATGTGCGGCTACGCCCTGCTGGGCGCAACATGGTTGATCTGGCGTACAACCGGCGTTCTGGAGGCATCGTGCCGCAGGTGGGCGGCGCGTCTGGCTGTGGGGCTCTTCCTTTGCATTGTTGCTGTCAGTATCTGGACCCCGCTGCTGCATGCGCCTTATCTGCGCCGTTGGACGGCGTGGCCCAATATGCTGTTTGTTGCGCCTGTGCCTGTTCTGGTCGCGCTGCTTGGTGGCCTGATGGTCATGGGCCTGCGGCGGGACCACTCTAAGGGGCCGTTCCTGTGCGCGCTGGGCTGGTTCTTTCTGTGCCTCTCCGGGCTGGGCATTACCATCTGGCCCTATGCCGTGCCGCCGGGGCTGACGTTGTGGGATGTGTCCTCTCCGCCCTCAAGCCAGTTTTTTCAGCTTGTTGGCACGGCCATCCTGCTGCCCATCATCCTGACCTATACAATCTACTCTTATCGCGTGTTTCGCGGAAAGGTGACGGAAACAGATGGCTATCACTGATATTGTTCAGGGCAATGGGGATGGCGCACCCAAACGGACCGGCGCGCGGGTTGGCTGGTTTGTGGTCATCTGGTCGCTCAGCACGGCGGCGTTCATTGCCGCAGCATCTTTCCTCCATTTGTTGATTCCCAAGTAGGGCGGCAACGCTTTTGCCGCTCTTTCCTCCACCGCTCACTCAGGACAGGGTCCGATGCTTTTTGAGTTTGAACGTGATTTTGCCGGGTCATTGCGTTGCATTCCAATGATTGCACGACAGAAGCTGGATATTGTCTGCATTAAGCTGAGCCTGCGGCAATGGAGCCAGTTCTCGCGTGAAGACCGGGAGACGTTGACGAAACTCCCCTGCACCACAGCAGATGAACAGGCCGCGTATCGCGCTCTTGTGGCACACCTGATTGCAGCCCGCAGTAATGAGCCCCTCCGGCCGCTGGACGCCCCCACTCTGGCAGACTGGCAGGAGCCTGATCGGATGCCGGAGGCGGTGATGGGGCAGGCGCAGGTGGATGGCGTGGTGCCGCCCACACCAGCCCAATGGGCGGGGCTGACGCCGCTTCAGCGTTTTGCACTGATCAAACTGGCACGTTCAAAGCATGAAAACGAAAACTTTGTGCCTGCCATGAAGGAATTTGGCGTGCTGCAACCAGAACACGCCTGATATCTGCTGACGCTGTTTTACAAAGAGTGACGATCAGAAAACCGTGCTGCGCGGGGCATGCACTACTCTGCCGCCTATCAAGAGGGTTGATATCATGAGCAAAGAAAAACAGTCTGAATTCAAGCCCTATCATCATCCAGCAGGAGGCTGGGGGGCGGCAGGGGCCACGGCAAAAGTGCTGATGGAGCAAAGTGTTCTTGTCAAGGGATCACGCGGGCTTCTGGCCATGAACCAGCCGGGGGGCTTTAAATGCCCAAGCTGCGCTTTTCCTGATGCGGATCATCGTAAAAAACTGGAGTTTTGTGAAAACGGTGCCAAGGCGCTTGCGCATGAAGCCACAAAGGCGCGTATCACGCGTGATTTTTTTGAGCGCTACACCGTTACGGAGCTGATGGAGAAAAGTGACTACTGGCTGGAAATGCAGGGTCGCCTGACAGAGCCCATGCGGTATGATGCCGCAACAGACAAATATGTGCCCGTCACATGGGATAATGCGTTCGCCATGATCGGCCGCCATTTGCAGGCGCTTGAAAGCCCACATCAGGCCGAGTTCTATACATCGGGCCGCACCGCGAATGAGACGGCTTTCCTGTATTCCATTTTTATTCGTGAATTTGGTACCAACAACTTTCCTGATTGCTCAAACATGTGTCACGAGCCTACAAGCCGTGGCCTGCCGCCATCTATAGGCATTGGCAAGGGCACAATTGTGCTGGCGGATTTTGAGCACGCTGAGGCCATATTTGTGGTGGGGCAGAATACGGGCACAAATTCGCCACGCATGATGACCAATCTGGTGGAAGCCCGCAAACGCGGCGTGCCGATTATTCTGATTAACCCCATGCCGGAACGGGCGCTCATCCGTTTTACGGAGCCGCAGGATGTGCTGCAGATGGGTACGTTCGGTTCAACCCCAATTTCCAGCGAATTCGTGCATGTGCGGATTGGCGGAGATCTCGCTATTTTCAAAGGTATGATGAAAGTGCTGTTTGAAGCCGAGGCGCGTGGGGAGAACGTGCTGGATACCGCTTTCATTCAGGAACACACCGCAGGAATTGAGGCGTTGCGGGAGGATGTGATGGGATGTTCCTGGGCGGATATTACCCGTATTTCCGGTGTTTCTGAAGAACAGATCCGTAAAATTGGTGAAATTTACAAAAACTCTAAAGCCACTATTATCTGCTACGGTATGGGGCTGACCCAGCATCAGGAAGGCTCTCGCCTGTTGCAGCAGGTGGCCAATATTCTGCTTCTGCGCGGGAATTTTGGTAAACCTGGTGCCGGTATTGCACCTATTCGCGGCCATTCCAATGTGCAGGGGGATCGCACGGTCGGGATAGATGAAAAACCAACCCAGCTTTATCTGGACCGCGTGCGGGATGCGTTTGGGTTTGAGCCCCCGCGTGAGCACGGTCACCATGTGGTTGAGGCTCTTGAAGCCATGGAAGCTGGTACGGCCAAGGTGTTTATTGGTCTGGGTGGCAATTTTATTCATGCCGTGCCGGATACCCCCCGCTCTTATGCCGCTATGCGTAAGCTGAACCTGACGGTTGGCATTGCCACAAAACTGAACAGAGGGCATCTGGTGCATGGCAAGGATGCGCTGATCCTGCCTGTTGTTGCGCGGTCTGAAATTATTCGTACGGCGGCAGGCGAGCAGTTCATAACTATTGAAGATGCCATGTCGAACGTGACGGCATCCCGTGGGGTGTTTGAACCGGTCAGTGATCATGTTCTGCCGGAAACGGAAATTGTGTGCCGTATGGCCATGGAAGCACTGCCCAACTCTAAAACGGCATGGGCGCAGTATATGGTGGATTACGGTCCGATACGCGACAAAATTGCCGAGGTGTATCCCGAAATCTATGCTGATTTTGCGGAGAAGATCAAAAACCCCAGAGGCTTCCATCTGGATATTCCACCGCGCCGGCGTGTGTGGAAAACGCCTAATGGTAAAGCCAATTTTCTCGTCATGCCGGGGCTGGAGGTAAATGAGCCCATAACCGATAAGGCTATGTTGCGGCTGGCCACCATCCGTTCGCATGACCAGTATAACACCACCATTTACAGTAATAATGACCGGTATCGCGGGGTGTATAACACCCGGCTTGTTATCTTCATGAACAAGGAAGACATGGCGGAGCGGGGCTTGGAGAACGGTGCTGTTATCGGACTGGAAACCTATAGTGAGGATGGCGTAAGGCGGTATGTGGATGGGTTGAGCGTAATTGCTTACCCCATGTCTCGTGGGGCGATTGCCGGATACTACCCGGAACTCAACCCTCTTTTGCCGCTGGATTATTTTGATGAAATCAGTGGCACACCCGCAGCCAAATCCATTCCCGTAAAAGTGGTGGAAAGTGTGGCGTCAGCACCGCCTATCAAAATTGCCGGGTAAGGGGCAGCCGGGCAGCTATGGCTGACAGGAGAGAGCCAGTGCGCAACATTGCACAGGATGTTGACAGGCATGGCCGCCCGCTAAGGGATTTGCGGATATCGGTTATGGATCGGTGCAATTTCCGCTGTTCCTACTGCATGCCGGAGAGCACGTATCATGAAGGGTTTCAGTTTCTGGCCCCCAGGGACCGGCTGGATTTTGATGAAATAGAGCGCGTGGCGCGGGTTGCGGCCAGTCTGGGCGTAACCAAAATACGCCTGACGGGTGGTGAACCGCTGTTGCGTGCCGACTTGCCTGATCTGATAGAGCGTCTGGTCCATGTGCCGGGTATTGAGGATGTTGCCCTGACAACCAACGGGGTGTTGTTGCCGCGTTGCGCGCAGGCACTGCGGCAGGCAGGGTTGCAGCGCGTGACTATCAGTCTGGATAGTCTTGACCCCGCCGTGTTTGCGCGAATGAGCGGTGGCAGGGGAGACCCGGCTGCGGTACTGAAAGGCGTTGAAGCCGCAGAACAGGCCGGTTTTCAAGGACATATAAAGATCAATACTGTTGTGCAGCGTGGCGTAAATGATGCTGGTGTGCCTGATCTGCTTGCCCATTTTCGCAATACAGAATGTGTGGTCCGTCTGATTGAATACATGGATGTTGGCAACCGTAACGGGTGGGAGAGGATGGATGTTGTGCCCTCTCAGGAATTGCTAACGCGCATCAACGCCATCTGGCCGGTGGCGGCACTCTCTCCTCATTATCCGGGTGAGGTGGCGCGCCGTTATGGGTATGTGGATGGTGCGGGGGAGATCGGGTTTATTTCCTCTGTCAGCGCCCCATTCTGCGGTGCCTGCTCGCGGGCGCGTCTTTCTTCAGATGGAAAGCTCTATACCTGTCTTTTTGCAACGCAGGGCACGGATTTACGGGCGCTTCTGCGTAACCCGCGGCATGCTGGGGATGACGAGGTTTTGCGCACGGTTCTCTCTCATATATGGAGCCAGCGCACAGATCGCTACAGCGAAGAACGAGCTACTCACCCTGCGGGCAAAACCATTCCGAAGAGACCATACACGCAGGATAAAATCGAAATGCATTACATCGGGGGGTAATGGCTGTGTAAGAGGCTGGCCTTTCTGATGGCAGAAGGGGGCTGCTGGTGTCATTTATGGCACGTCTCTCTTCAGGTAGAGCGTGTTTTGCGGAGTACATATGATTCTGAAGCAGCTTTACTATCTTCGAGAGATAGACAAATTCAGAAGTTTTTCAAAAGCGGCTGTGGCCTGTAACGTGTCCCAGCCTGCGCTTTCCCGCGCCGTAAGGCAATTGGAAGAGGAGCTGGGCGTTGTTATTATAGACCGCAAGAAAAAGGTGTTTGGCTTTACGGTAGAAGGTGCCCGTATTCTGAAATGGGCACATGATATTCTGCACAGTGTTACGGAAATGCAGAATGAAGTTTCACTGACAAAGCAGGATCTGGTCGGTGCGCTCAAAATAGGGGTTATTCCAACCGCCGTGCATATTGTGCCAGCACTTATGGAAGCGGTTCAGGAAAAAATTGGCGACTTTTCCTGTGATGTCTCTGTTCTGACAAATGCGGATATTATTGAGCGGCTTACCAAAAAGCAGCTTGATATCGGCATTATGTATTACGAGGAGTGCCCGCAGGCGCAGGCCTTTATTGTTCGCTCCCTTTATGAGGAAGAGCAGGTGCTGGCTGGTACCTCCGCGTATGCTTTCCCGGAGGGGCGTGACATCAGTTGGGAGGATGCAGCACATTTTCCGCTGGCGCTGCTTAGTCAGACCATGCGGTGCAGGCAACTGGTGGATACTGGTTTTCAGGCGGCTGGGGTCAAACCGATTGTTCGTCTTGAAACCGGGTCTCTTGAAGTGATCCATGCTGAAATAATGAGTGGCCGGTTTGCGACCATCCTGCCTATTTCTTCTTTCCCGCTCAGGGTGCCTCCCGTTGGCAGATTGCAGATGCGCAGACTGGTTGGATTTTCCGCAGGCTCCATAGGTCTGGTGCGGCTGAACGAGCGTCTCCCATCCGATTTTTTTGATGCGGTATGGAAGGTCGCGCTCACAATAGATTTCAGGCATAAGTTTGATAATTTATGTTGCCCGCAGCCAGCCTGAAAAGGGAGATTATCAGAGTTTCAGAAAAGGAGTGGCGGTATCAGCCAAGGCTGCATCACGCCAGTTTAATAACCCGGGCACCCGGGCTAAAGGCCCCAGTAAGGTTCGGCTGCGGAAGTTTTTGGCCGTAGGGGCTATAGAAGGAGTTTTTGGGCTCAACGGTGTTGCCTTTAACGCTTGCAACACCGTTGTTTCTGAAAAAGGCCTTATAGTTAAATCAGACCTCTTTGAGAGAGCAGTCTTATTTCTGTGCTTTCGGAGCTGAGGCCGCTTTGCCACCCTGTGTGGCAGGAATAGCTGTTTCCACAAAATCCTGAGACACAAAGACAAGGTTGTTCAGTGTCTGGTCAAGTGCATCCAGTGCTTCCTTGGGCTGGCGGCCTTCTGTGAAGACAGTGGCGCGGTTAAGGGCGCCCTGTGTCTGTGCCAGCGGTGCCAGTGCGACAATGAAGTCTACATCTTCACCCACAACCTGCATGCTCTGGGCTGCCTGCTGCGTGTCACCAGCCTGAAGCTGCTTGTTGGCGGTGGCCACGGCAGCCTTTTTCTCAGGAGCCAGCGTTTCGCTTGCAATAAATTCACCCCCTACCGGAATCCAGTCTGTAGGCGTAGTGGCAGGCACATGGCCAGATGCCGGTGCATGCTGGGGGGCAGGCTGCAAAGAGGCTTCTGCTGCCTTGAACTTGGTGCTGGCCTTGCCTGCTGCGGTCAGGCGCTTGTTGGCATCATACAGTGCGGGGATGGCGGCATCTGTGTTGCCGGCAGCCAGCAGATCACGCGCTTTGAGAATATCGCCAAAGGCTTTCTGTCCATCATTGGACAGATGGCGAAATGCCCGGCCTGCCTTGTACTGTTCCCAATGTGTGTGCAGGGATGTGGCGTGGCTGGCAACCGGGGTTACGGCAAGGCTGGCGGCAATGGCCATAAGGGGGATAAAGCGCATATCTATACTCATCTCATCTATAAAATCGGGCTGGGTGCTCCTCCGTAAGGGAGGGCATGTTGCCACGGCAAAAAATAAAAAGCCTCGATACGCAGCACAAAATAGGCACTGCGCCTACCAAAGCGGAAAACAGAAACAACTCTGCGTTTCTAGCCCATTCCGCCCCGGCACGGAAGATTGCCCGCCCATACCGGGTGGGCAGACCTTACATGGCAGCAATGCCTTTCCTACCGGGAAAGGCGGGTCATTTCTTCCGAAATCTCACGTTCGCGTTTGCGCAGAGCACTTACATGGTTGGGTTCATTCTTTTCTGCCTCAGCAATTTTGCGTTGCAGATCGTCCAGTTCTTTCTGAAGGGCAGACAGCGCCGGGGGAGTATGGGATGGATGGCTCATTTACGGCCTGCCAGTACTTTTGTTGCCAGTCCCTGTAGTTCTGCTGCTGTCACACCTTCAGGATTATGCTGCGCTTTTTTGGCAATTTCACGTTCCACC
>VNJM01002173.1:0-45143 GCA_008042475.1 Drosophila kanapiae | reverse complement strand
TTTTTGGCAATTTCACGTTCCACCTCAGAGGCGTGTTCGCCTCCTTTCAGCACAAATGTCGCCAGTTCCAGCACCTCTGCTTTGGTGGCCAGTTTAGGCTGCGCAAGGGTGCGCTCTGCCAGATGGTATAATGAACTCGTTTCGTGTGGGGCTTTATCGTGCGGCATGATGTCTCTCTTTTTCAGGTGTTGTCCTGTTCGGACTCAACTCTGCTTTAGAGATGGGATCATGCAGCCCGAAATCACAGCGGTGGCGAGAGCATGGCAGTTATTCACACAGAAAACGGTCGGTAAACTACGTAAGTTTACCCTCATGTCTGGAGGTCAGTTCGGGGCGCTTTCTGTAACGCTCTGATACGCGGGGGGCTTTTTATCGGAAAGGCGTTCCCTTGGAGGCAGGCAGGGTTGACGGAGGCTGTGGTGGTGCAGACCGTTGGAGGCTTGGTGTGGCAGAGGGGGGCGTGGCGCTGAAAGCAGGGAGCCGATTAGGAGCGGTAGCCTGAAAAGGGGGAACAGGTTGGCCGGGATAGTAATACGGGCCACGATAGTTCTGGTTCAACTGGGCATTATTGAGCCGGTCAACCAGTTCATTGCCCGTTCCACCTGAATAGCGCGGGGGTGGCGTGGCTGTTCTGGCGGTGGGAGTCCGCGGGGTATTTGGCGCTGGGGGGAGAGCACGCGGTGCGGCACCGGACTGCGCAAAAGGCTTATGGGGCAGGCGGCTCATTCTGCTGGTGGCCCACAGCGGGGCAGGCATGCCCATAACCAGAAGGCTCGCAATAAAACAGGCACGGAATGCTGTGTTCTTCATGACCAGTTATCCTTGCAAGGGCACCGTAAGGAACGGTGTGATCTGTTTCCGTAACTCTGGCTGAAACGCCTGAAACTGTTATCGGATGCAAGGGGCTGAAAACAACGAGACTCAAAAAAACAGGACGCCCCGTATTATGGGGCGTCTGCTGACAAGAGGGAACGTTAGGCGGGGGAGAAGCGGGCCGCTACGTCTGCAACGCGCTTGCCATAATGGACGGCTGTATCCAGATCCCCCTGCGGAATTTCATCCACGCTGGCATCTGCCGGGCTCTGCACAAGCAGCCCGATGGAGCCACCCAGATTGTTGAGATCCGTGCGTTTGGCTTCCTTGGTGTTGCTGGGCAACAGGCCCAGACTGACCCAGATACCACCATGCTGTGCGGCCAGCGTGCTCAGCCATGCCAGAGTGCAGCCTTTATCGCCATTCAGGCTGGCGCTGTTGGTGAAACCACCGAAAATCTTGTTTTCCCACCCACGGGTGAACCAGATTTTGGAGGAGGCATCAGCAAATTTTTTGAACTGCCAGCTTGCGTTTCCCATGTAGGTTGGTGCGCCGAAGATAATGGCGTGGGCAGCATTCAGCTTGGCCCAGTCTGCTTCCGTCAGATCCCCGTGTTCATTGATGGCGACAAGTTCCGCATTGGCTCCTTTGGCGACATGTTCCGCCACCCGGCGGGTGTGGCCATAGCCAGAATGATAAACAACAACAGTATTAGCCATAGTCTTTTCTCCATGAACCAGAAGCGGTGGCTACTGGCGTGGCCATCGGCATGGGGGCCACAATGGCTTCCTTCGTTCTGTTTGATAATCGGCCTTAATGAAAAGTCATATCATACTCCGGGTGTGAGGTGGCACAGGCGCGCTTTGTGGCAGAAGGTGCTGTGGGGAGGGGCATGGCAGATGTGTGATCAGGCCCCTCTGAAAGATGCGTGTAGAGAGCTACAAGATGTGAAAGCGGTTAACGGCTGCGGTGTACGGAGAGGCAAATGATTTACTTCCGTGCGCCATGAAATGGCCGCATGAACGCGGCAAGGAGCCCGGCGGACCGGCGTGGGAGGTCGGGCTCAAAAAGAACAAGAAATGATGCGGACCAATGGTGCATAAAAGCTGGCTGGCAGGTGTGGCTCTGGGGAGCGTAATGATAACGGGTAGCATGCCGCAGGGGCATGCCAGATCATCGCTTGCGCATCCGCCTCAATCCCGTTCGGCCCTGACGCATCCCGCACGCGCGCACCTGTATCCTTCCGCTGCCCGTGCCGGAAAGAGGGGACTGCAACCCCGACAGTCGTCGCCTCAGCCCATATCACCTGCGGCAGTAGCGCCTGCGGAAAAGCACCAACCCCTGTCACCTAAAAGTGTTCAGACAGAGCAGGCGGCTCCTGTTGCCGCGACACAGCAGGACAAGCCCCATATTGGCAATCTCTTTCATCCCAGGCCGGGGCATGCAGCATCTTATTGGGATGGACTGGAAGGACACCTTTCCATTGAAGCCGGAATTACCGGCAACCCATGGACGCGCTCAGGCCGAAACTTTGGCCAGTATTATAATGATCGCGCCAATACCGTTACCATGAACCAGATTATGGGATCACTCTCCCACCCGGTAACGGACGTTGGCGGCGGATATGGCATTGGGTTTGTGCTGGAGGCCATGTACGGCTCCGATGCACGGTTTGATCCTACAATCGGCATGGGCGATGGCGCTATTACGGGTTTGTATCAGTGGGCACCAACACAGGCCCATGTGGACGTGCATCTTCCCTGGATTTTCAAACACGGCATTGATGTGCAGGTGGGTCAGATGTACGGCCTGATGGGCGCGGAAGGCACGCCCGCGCTGGCCCGACCTTTCTATACCTTCAATTACGCTTCTGATTATATTGTGCCCTTCCAGACAGTGGGCATTGTGGCCACCATGCACCTTAGCAAGCATGTGGACTGGATTCTGGGCGTGGATGCCGGAAATTCCACTACCTTTGGCGCGGCAGGCAACAATAACAAACCCAAGGGGTATTTTGGCTTTGCCTTCAACCATCTGCTGGATGGCAAGCTTGATATTCACGCCATGGGGCGGTTCGGGCCGGAAGGGAACAACGGGCGGGCCGTGACATCTCCCGACGGCTGGACCAGCGCGGGCCTTGGTTCTGATGCCAATCACCTCATGCAGTATAATGGGGATATCATGGCCACCTATCATGTGAATGATAAGCTCAGCGTTACGGTGGACGGCACCTATCTGCATGATAACGCCACACGGGATGATGTGTATGGGGTCACCAGCTATCTGGCGTGGGATATCAAACCATGGCTGACGTTCAATCTGCGCGGCGAGGTTTTCCGGGATAATACGGGTGGGACTGTCAGCGAATATGCCAGTTTCATGTCCTACACACATTCTTTGAGCAACCGGCCTTACCCCTATTACAATGCGCCACCCACCACCTATGGAGAACTGACGGTTGGGGCCTCTTACCGTCCGGACTTCATCAACAGAAATCTGGGGCTGGGCAAACTGACATTGCGGCCGGAAATCAGGCTGGATAAATCGCTCAATGGTACGCGGCCTTTCAATCAGGCTGGAACGGTGCAGAACCCGGTGGTTACAAACGGCACCAACAATATGCTGTGGTTCAACTGCGATGCAGTCTGGGCCTTCTGAATGTTGACATGCGGTGAGGGAAAGGTGGGTGCCTGCCAGCGTCGGGCAGGGGGTGATCAAGATGCGCATTGTTGAATTGTGCCGTTTAGGCTCATGATGCCTCATGACTCGAACCGGATGGTTAAAAGCATGATGAAAAACAAAGTAATGCGTGCAGTGATGAGGCAGTCCTGTGCTGCTGTAGCGGCGATAGGCCTGTGTATTAGCGCTGTGCCGTTTGTGGGGGCGCATTCCGCTCATGCGGCGCTGGCGGAAGGTGCGGCAGCGCCTGATTTTACGCTTCAGGGCGCGCTTGGCGGAAAACCGCTAACGTTCTCTCTCAAGGATGCGCTGAAAAAAGGCCCCGTGGTGCTTTATTTCTTTCCGGCGGCTTTCACCCAAGGATGCACGCTGGAAGCGCATGCTCTTGCCGAGGCAACGGATACCTTTACCAAACAGGGCGCAACCGTTGTGGGGGTGACAGCGGGGAATGTGGATCGTGTTGCTGATTTCTCAAAGGATGAGTGCAGAAACAAGTTTGCCGTGCTGGCCGATCCTGGCGCGAAAGTGGCCGGTCTGTACAAATCACTTAGCACGCAGGGCACCTTTCTGCACTCCGACCGTACATCCTATGTGATTGCGCCGGATGGCCAGATTCTGCTGAGCTATACCAGTCAGGACCCGGAAACGCATGTTACTAAAACGCTGGATGCTGTCACCGCATGGCATGCCAAAGTGCACTGAGGCATAGAAACAGGAAAGGCGGCCTCATTGCTGGATCAGGCAAACGGAGCTGCTCTGGATAGGAAACGCCGCAAGAGTTCGGCCATGCATCCCAGGGTTTTAACGCAAGAGGAGAACCGGCTCAGACGAATGGGCTGGTTGAAAATCAGCACTTGCGGGGAAGATGGAGGTTTTGAGGTTGAAGCGGTGGATATGAAGACACCGTGGGCGGTGTCGGAACGAAAAATCAACGCATTCCGCCGTTAAAAGATAGCCTGATCAGCCCTGACCGCTTTTCCGCATAATCGCTAAAAATCTGAAGGCGGAAAAGGGACGCCAAGCGCTCCGGTGCCTAGTGCACCGAGGCCAGAAAATCAATGGCACCTCAGTGCTAAAATGGGATTCCTCAATCAGGTCGATGAACAACGCACCCACCCCTGCCAGACTATCAGCGCGGTGCTGACGGGGTGAGTTTTGATATTTAGATCTGCACGATGGTTGAGAAGTCGAAGTCTTGCCCTTTGGGGTTCTCACCCAGCCGGATGGTGGTGGGGGTGGGCATGAAATAGGGCGGCACCGGCAGGTTATAGGGGGCAGGTGCGCCTTTGAACACGCGGCCAGCCAGATCGAATTTTGAGCCATGGCACGGGCAGGCGTAGCCACCCGCCGGGGTGGTTTTGGCGTCAGGCGGCGCGCCACCGGGAGCCGGGGCGTAGGACGGCACACACCCCAGATGGGTGCAGATGCCAACATACACACCGTATTCAGGCGTGAGCGACCGATGCCAGTTCTTGGCATAAGCGGGCTGTTGCAGATCATGCGAGTCACCGTCCCGCAGGCGGTCTGTCAGCGTGGCGTCCTGTAGTTTGGCAATGTCTTCTGGCGTGCGGTGCAGAATGAACACGGGCTTGCCCTGCCAGACCACGGTGGTCTGCTGGCCGGGGGCCAGTTTGGAGAGGTCCACATCCACCGGAAGATGGGCGGAGGCGCTGTCCTGCGGTGTCAGACTTTCTACAAACGGGATGGAGCACGCGGCAACGCCCGTAACGGTCCCGGCAATGGTGACCATGCCCAGAAAATCACGGCGGCCGGGTGCCTGTTCGGGGGTATCCGTTTCAGGCGTGTCCTGCGGTGTAGGGGGGGTGTTTTCCATCTCTCAGTGTCCGTCCCGGCGGTTCCAGATTTTCTTCTTCCATGCAATGGCCAGCAGAAGCAGAACAATCAGGTAAAGCACAACCCCTTTGCCAATATGGTGGCGTGCATTGCGGTGTGGGTCAGCAGCCCAGACCAGAAAAGTTGAAACATCGCGGGCCTGCTGGTCAACCGTGGCCTTGGTGCCATCGGGGAAGCTCACGCCGCCTTCCACCAAGGGCGGGGGCATACCAATCAGGTGGCCGTCAGCCCATTCATTGTAGAACTTGCCGGGCACCATGGGCGCTCCGGGCGGTGGTGGCATGCGGTAGCCGGTCAGGAACGCGTAAAGCCAGTCTGCCCCGTGGGGCTTGATCAGGGCAAGGCGGGACTGATCAGGCGGGGCCACGCCGCCCATCATGGCTGCTGCGGCGGCTTCACTCGGGAAGGGGGATTTGAAGTGGTCATCCGGCGTGCCGGGGCGGGTTGTCGGCTGCCCATCTTCATCTACCGGGCCGGGGAACTGCTTGCTATGCGCAAGGTCTGAAATGGCTTTGGGGCTCAGGCCGATGCCCGCCAGATCATTATAGGTCAGGCTGCGCATGCCATGGCAGGTGGAACACACATGGTCATACACCAGAAAGCCACGTTGCAGGCTGGCCTGATCAAATTGCCCGAACGCTCCGTCAAAGCTCCATTTCTGGTGTGGCGGGGCTGCGGGTTCTGCCGGTGCAGCCGCCGGGGAAGAAGCCGGAGCGGAGGGCGTCTGAGCCAGAGCGGTTTGCTCAGGTGTTGCCAGGAACAGGCTGGAGAGCAGGCATGCGCCCCCTAAAAATGCGCGAACAGACATTCAGGCGTCTCCCTGCGCAGCGGAAATGGAGGCAGGCAAGGGGCGTGTTTTTTCCAGACGCGGTGCCAAGGGGAGGAGCACAAGAAAATAGCCAAAATAATAGAGCAGAGATATGCGCCCAAGCGCCATCCAGCTTCCCTGAGCGTGGTGTTTGCCGACCAGCGCCAGCAGCACAAACGCCACGACCAGCCCCAGCAGGCCGACGCGGCAAAGAGGCCGGAAGCGCATGGACCGCACGGGGGAACGGTCCAGCCATGGCAGGGCAAAAAGAATCAGCAGGGAGCCAGCCGCAGCCAGCAGGCCGCCGAACTTGGACGGCACGGACTGCAACATGCCGTAAAAGGGCAGGAAGTACCATTCCGGTTCAATATCCGCCGGGGTGTGCATGGGGTCTGCCGGGGCGTAATTGTCTGGTTCAGTCAGCAGGCCGGGCCAGAAGAACATCAGCAGCGCGAAGATCAGGGCAAACAGAACCAGTCCGATCAGATCCTTGCTGGTGAAGTAGGGGTGAAAGGGTAGAGTGTCTTTGGGAGTTTTGGGCTCAATACCTAATGGGTTGTTGGAGCCCGCCACATGCACCGCCACCACATGAATGCCCACAACCGCGACAACCAGAAATGCCAGAATAAAGTGAATGACAAAAAAGCGGTGTAGGAAAATATCGCCCAACTGGTCACTGCCCGCCAGAATATGCTCCAGCGTGCCACCAATAACCGGCACAGCGCCTACGGCTTTGCTGATGACATCTGCACCCCAGAAGGACATCTGCCCCCATGGCAGCACGTACCCGGCAAAAGCCGTGGCCATGACCAGCACCATCAGAACAAGGCCGCTGATCCACAGAATTTCACGCGGGGCCTTGTAGGAGCCGTAATACAGCCCACGAAACAGATGGATATAGAGCGCTGCCAGAAACAGGTTGGCCCCGACCACATGCATGCCGCGTAGCATCCAGCCGCCAGGCAACTGCCGGTCTATGGCTTCTACCGAGAGAAAGGCTTCAGTGGCGGTGGGGATGAAGTGCATGGCCAGAAACGTGCCGGTAGCCAGCATAAGCAGCAGAACGACCGTGAGAATCGCACCGAAATTCCACAGGCCGTTCAGATTCTTCGGCATGCGGAAATCAATATACTCCGCCCTGAAACCACTGATGACAGGCAGGCGGCGGTCAATCCACCCGGCCACGCCAGAACTTTCTTCTGTTGAGCGCGAGGGCGGTTGGCCTGTCATATTGGGTTTGGTCATGGGTGGTTCCATAGAATGCGGAGAGGGGCCGGGTCTTGGCCCCATGGTATCCAGATCAGGCGGAATGGACCAGCGGGACAAGGACCGGAAAAAGCAGGCTGTGTAAGTTTATTGCGGCACAACAAGGTGTTGAGGCTGCAAAACTCCCGGCAGGAAGGCTCATATACAGACTTTTATGATCGGTTTTGCAGGAAGAATGGTAACGGAGATCATGCGGGCCTCGGTCGGTCTTGTAGAGAAGCGTGCTATGGGTTCAATCATAAATAAACCGAAACATTTTACAAGATTGCAGAGCGTGGGCACGGGCGGCAAAACCCAGCCGGTGCAGAGGGTTGGAGAAGCACGCTAAAGGCTCACTCAAAAGCGTGATGTATTTCTCTCTTGCATGCTGAGCGTATTATCCCCATCATACGAAGTGCAGCCGCTTTTCTGGCGGGTGTGACGTTCTCAGGGCAGGGTGCAATTCCCTACCGGCGGTAAGTGGTCAGGTCAGCCTGCCATAAGCCCGCGAGCGCCTGCTACGGCAGGGTCAGCAGATCCGGTGTAATTCCGGAGCCGACGGTGATAGTCCGGATGAGAGAGAACGATGGCGGCGTCTGCCCTTTCTGTATGGAAGGCGGCAGGCGGTGAAAGCCGCTGTATGCCCTGAGTCTGTCTGGTGTGGTCAAGGCAGATAATGGAGTCAGGGCGTTGCAGGAAAATCCTTCGCACTTTGCGCCAGTGTTTGTGCCTGAACAGGTCGGGCAGGCTTTCCGTACGGCTGTGGCAGAAGCATGTCGCTATCTGGGTCAGACAGCGCCTAACCCTGCCGTAGGGTGCGTGCTGCTGGATGCGGAAGGCGAGGTGCTGAGCGCTGCGGCCCACCACAAGGCGGGTGGTCTGCACGCTGAACGTCTTGCACTGGAACAGGCGAAGCAGGCTGGTGTGTTTGACCGTGTGCGGACAGCCGTGGTCACGCTTGAGCCGTGTAATCATATCGGACGCACACGCCCCTGCACGGAAGCCTTGCTTGAGTCTCCTGTGAAAACCGTATGGATCGGCAGTGAAGATCCCAACCCCACTGTTGCGGGCGGTGGCGGAGCGCGCCTGACAGAAGCGGGCGTTACCGTGCACTGGTTGGCCCAAAGCGCAAACGGGGCAGCACTGTTTTCTCTGTGCAAGGCGTTACTTGCCCCCTTTGCCTGTAAAATGACGGAAGGCAGACCGTGGATTACGGTCAAGCAGGCCGTGAACAGTGCTGGTACAATGGTGCCGCCTGAAGGGCAGACAACCTTCACTTCTCCCGAATCTCTGAAATTCGCGCATGTGCTGCGCCGCGCTACGGATGGCGTGGTGACAGGCACGGGCACTGTTATGGCAGATAACCCGGCCTTTACCGTGCGGCATGTGCCTGATTACGCGGACCGTCGCCGTCTGCTGGTGGTGTGTGGCCAGAAGGCGCACACACCGGAAGACTGGCTGGCCGAACGGCAGAAGCAGTTTGATGTTCTGTTCTGCCGCTCCTGTGCCGATCTTCCCGCCCTGCTGGCCAAGACAGATGCCCTGTGGGTGCTGGTGGAGGCCGGGCCAACACTTCTGGCCGCCCTGAAAGAACTGAATTTGTGGGACGACTGGCTGACCATTCGCCAGAACGCCGCGGGGGTGGACCATTACACCGTTTCAACCCGTCATGATGTCACACCGCTTGCTCTGTTTCCAGAGTGGGCTCGGTGCACGCAGGAGCAAGCATGTTTTCCGGAATAGTAGACTCTCTTGGCCATGTTCTGAAAGCCGAACCGGGAGACAAATCCCTGATGGTGGAAGTGGATACGGGGCTCACAGATATTGCTGAAGGCGAAAGTATTGCCGTGAATGGCGTGTGCCTGACAGCAGTTGAACCTGCGGCAACCGGCGTGGCGCGGTTCTTTATCAGCAGTGAAACGCTGGATCGCTCCACCCTTGGGGCGCTCAAGGCTGGCAGCCGTGTCAATCTGGAACGCGCCGTAACCCCTGCCACCCGGCTTTCAGGCCATATTGTGCAAGGGCATGTGGATGGCACAGCGCGGTTTGCCGAGTGTACGCCCTCGGGCGATGCCCGCCGCGTGGTGTTTGAGGTGCCGGAAAACCTGCGCCGCTACATGGTGGAAAAAGGCTCCATCACACTGGATGGCATCAGCCTGACCCTGAACGAGATTGGGGACGTGAAAGACGGCGTATTTTCTATTGCGCTGATGATCATCCCCCATACCTGGACCCACACCACGCTTGGCACCCTTTCCGTGGGAGATGCCGTGAATGTGGAAGTGGATGTGATTGCAAAATACGTGGAGGTTCTATGCCAGACAAAGTGAAAGGGGCGGCTGTGGTGCCTGCTCTTCCCTCTGCGGCGCTGGCACGGGCGGTTGAAGCCCTGCGGGCCGGACGCATGGTTATCATGACGGACGATGAAGACCGTGAGAATGAAGGCGATCTGGTGATGGCCGCCGAGTTCATGACGCCCGAGGCCATGAACTTCATGATCACCCATGCGCGGGGGCTGGTGTGTCTGCCGCTTATGCCGGAACAGGTGGAGCGGCTGGGCCTGCCCATGATGGTGCGGGATAATACGGCCCGCCACAGCACGGCCTTCACGGTTTCCATTGAAGCGCGGGAAGGGGTTTCCACCGGCATTTCCGCAGCTGATCGGGCACATACGGTGCAGGTTGCTGCGTCTGAAACCTCAACTCCGGCTGATCTGGCCACACCGGGCCACATCTTCCCGCTGCGTGCGGCCCCCGGTGGCGTGCTGGAACGGATTGGCCATACGGAGGGCTCGCTTGATCTCCTCAAGCTGGCGGGGCTGCGCCCTGCGTCCGTGATCTGCGAGATTCTGAATGAGGACGGCACCATGGCCCGCCGTCCGGAACTGGAAGTGTATGCCCGCACCCATGACATGCCCATCATCTCCATTGCGGAACTGGTGCGGTGGATCAGTGCGCACGGGCTGAAGCCACTGGCCTCTGATGTTACGGACCCGGCACCCGTGGCAGATGCCCTGCCGGAAGAAGCGCTGGCGGATCTGGCGGAAGCCTCTTTGCCAAGCGCCTATGGCGGGGAAGATCTGGTGATCCATGCGTTCCGAGATGCGCAGGATGTGGAGCACGTGGCGCTGGTGAAGGGTAACCCCGCAGCGCCCGGTGCTGTGCCACTGGTGCGGCTGCATTCCGAATGCGTGACGGGCGATGCGCTGGGGTCCTTGCGGTGTGATTGCGGCACGCAGTTGCACGCAGCCCTGAAAGCCATAGGGCAGGCGGAAACCGGAGTGCTGGTTTACGTGCGTGGGCACGAAGGCCGGGGCATTGGGCTTGTAAACAAGATTCGCGCCTACGAACTTCAGGACGCCGGGTTGGATACGGTGGATGCCAACCACAAGCTGGGTTTTGCAACCGATGTGCGGGACTGGACATCCGCCGCCGCCATTCTGCGTGATCTGGGCGTGGGGCAGCTTGATCTGCTCACCAACAATCCGGACAAGGTGCGCGCGCTTGAAGCGCGTGGGTTCATGGTGCGCAAGAGAATCGGGCTGGAAACACCTGTTAACCCCTTCAACCGGGCGTATCTGCACGCCAAGCGGCAACGCATGGGGCATCGGCTGAGTAACTTTTCCGTGAGTGACGCCACGGTCAGCGCGGCGGTCTGAACCGGCCGCCTGAATTTGAGACTGTCTGCAAAGCAAGGATGATTTTATGAGCACACGGATTCCGGTTTCCCTGCCGGACCTCAATCTGGTTCCCGCCCCGCGTCTGGCCCTGATTGTCAGCCGCTTTAATGAGGACGTGACGGGCGGCTTGCGCGATGGCGCCATTGCGTGGCTGGGCGAGCACAATATTACCGTAGGTGAGAACGATATTTTTGCAGCCCCCGGCGCATTCGAGATGCCACTGCTGGCGCAGACACTGGCAAAATCCGGCCGGTATGAAGGCGTGATCTGCCTTGGCTGCGTGATCAAGGGTGATACGGCGCATTTTGAATTCATCAGTCTGGGCACCACCATGGGCTTGATGCAGGCTTCTCTGGCGACGGAAGTGCCCATCGCGTTTGGGGTGTTGACCACCTATACCGATGAGCAGGCGGAACTTCGCTCCCGCGATGACATTCATAACAAAGGACGTGAAGCGGCCGCTGCGTGTGTGGAGTCACTTGCTTTGCTGCGTCAGATTAAGGTCTGATCAGAACAGGGGCGCAGCGTGAGCGTGCGGCCCTGAAAAAGCAGGGGGAAGAATGAAGCGGGTTACCGTCATCGCAGGTCTTCTGGGACTGGGGCTGACTGTCTGGATGCTGATGCAGTTCGGCGCTCGTTCCATCCTTTCTCTGGTGATGACGGGCGGCTGGGGCGTACTGGCCGCCATTGTCTTTCATACGGTTCAGGTTGCGCTTTCTGCTCAGGCGTGGCGCACCATTGCGGGCCATAAACATGGCTCTCCCCTTTCCTGGCAGGATTATTTTGCCCTTCGCTGCGTGCGGGAGGGAATTAACAACCTTCTGCCTGTTGCGCAGGTTGGGGGAGAGGTGTGGTCCAGCCGCCTGCTGGCCAAGCGTGGACTAGGCACACGCAAGGTAGCCGCCGCGACCATCTGTGATCTCACGCTCGAACTGCTCAGTCAGGTATTATTCACCTTCGTGGGGCTGGGCCTGCTGCTGTTTCTGGTCAAACGCTCCCATGTGACGGATGAGCTGCTGGAAAGCGCGTTGGTGGCGCTGGCCATCGGGCTTGCGGTGTTCGCCAGCCAGTGGTTGGGGGCCGTGGCGTTTGTTGAGGTGCTGCTGGTGAAAATCGCGGGGCATCTTGGCTGGAACGGTGTGGATGGCATACGCGGGCTGCATCAGGAAGTGCTCGGCCTTTACAAGGTTAAGCGGAACGCCGTTTCTGCTTTGATCCTTCAGTATCTGGCATGGGCGCTGGGCGCGGTGGAAGTGTGCCTGATTCTGCATTTTCTGGGTCATGACCGCTCTCTGGCCGTTGGCTTCGTGATTGAGGGCGTGGGTGAGGCCGCAAAATCCGCAGGCTTTGCCGTGCCCGGCGCCCTTGGGGTTTCTGAAGGCGGCTATATTCTGGTGGGCAGCCTGTTTGGCGTGGCGCCCCCCGTCGCCATTGCGCTTTCCCTGATCAAACGTGTGCGAGAAATTGCATGGGGTGTGCCGTCCCTTTGCCTGTGGCAGGTGCTTGAACACAGGTGGGATACCCCCGCACAAGGGGCCGAACGGCCCGCATCCTGCGCTCAGTCTGTGGGTAAAAATCCTCTTTCCCGTTCTGGTCTGTAACGCGGGACGTGCCTGCTTTTGACATCATCCCTTGCATGAAGCGGGGCGGTTGGGCCAAACGAAAACAGCTTTTGGCCTTGCGCCGTGAATTTTTGGGAACTGATCGCCAGCTATGCTCTCCGCACCCATAGGTCGTTTCATTACATTCTGCGCCCGTCACGCTTACGCTGTGGTCGCCCTGTTCTTCATTCTCTCGGGTGGTGCCGTTTTTGCGGGCATGAATTTTCTGGGGGTCACCACAGATACCAGCAAGATGCTCTCTGACCGGCTGGAGTGGAAACAGCGGTCTGATGAAATGGGGCGACTGTTCCCGCAGAAAGAAAACCTTCTGGTTGCGGTGATTGAGGCCGACCTGCCGGAGGAAGGGCGTGAGACCGCCCGCCTGCTGGCGGAGCGGCTTGGAGCCGACCACACCCACTTCAACTTTGCCGAGCGACCGGATGCAAACCCGTATCTGGTGCGCAACGGCCTGATGTTTCTGGACCCGCAGCCGCTTTCCCAGGTGTTGAATGACACCATTACGGCCCAGCCCTTCCTGTCCGCTCTGGCGCAGGACCCCTCTGCCCGTGGGTTGTTTGGCACCCTTTCCCTTATCGCCGAGGGCGTGAAGCAGGGGCAGGCGGATCTGGGTGGCTTTCAGACCGCGCTTTCCGGCTTTGCTGACAATATGGAAAAAGCGGCGGCCGGGCACCCGCAGCTTCTCTCGTGGGAGCAACTGCTGGGGGGCAAGCTGTCCGATCTGGCCGGGCGTTACCAGTTTGTCATCACCAAGCCCAAGCTGGATTACGGCTCCTTCCAGCCGGGTGGCGCAGCGGCGGATGCCATGAGCAAGGCGGCGCAGTCTCTGGAGTTTGTGCGCAACGGGCATGTAAAGGTGCATCTCACCGGCCAGGTGCAGCTTGATGACGAGGAATTTGCCACCGTGGCCGAAGGCATGGTGGCGGGGTTACTGGGGTCTCTGGCTCTGGTGACGTTATGGCTGACGCTGGCCGTGCATTCCTGGCGCGTGGTGCTGCCTATTGTGCTTACGCTGGTTGTGGGGCTGCTGCTGACCACCGGTTTTGCTGCCTTGGCGGTCGGCACGCTTAATCTGATCTCGGTCGCGTTCGCCATTCTGTTTGTCGGGATAGCGGTGGATTTTGCCATTCAGTTCTCGGTCCGGTTCCGGGCCCAGCACCAGAATGGAGAAAGCGAGCAGGGCATTCTGGCCGCGCTGGCCGAAACGGGAGATGAAACCGGGCACCAGATTCTGGTGGCTGCGCTGGCAACATCCGCCGGGTTTCTGGCCTTTACGCCCACCGCTTTTCTGGGTGTGGCCCAGCTTGGGCTAATTGCCGGCATTGGCATGATGGTGGCGTTTGTTTGCACCACCAGCCTTCTTCCGGCCCTGCTGAAAATCTTTCATCCGCCGCTGGATTGCCCGAGCATGGGCTATGCCTTCATGCAGCCGGTGGATGTGAAAATCCGTCACCACCGCAAGATTCTGCTGGGTATTTTTGGCGCCGTAGCTGTGGCAGGGCTGGCTCTTGTGCCGCGCCTGCAATTTGATGGTGACCCGCTGCACACGAAGAACCCCAATTCTGAGGGGATGAAGGCGCTGCATCTGCTTATGACAAACCCGCAGTCTTCGCCTTACAGTGCGGAACTGCTGGTGAAATCTCTGGATGAAGCCAAGGCGCAGGCTGCGCGTCTTTCCGCAGTGCCCGGCGTGCATGATGCCATGTGGCTGGGTTCCTTCGTGCCGGAAAAGCAGGATGAAAAACTCGCCCTGATTCAGGACGCCGCGACGGTATTGTTGCCCACCCTGATTGTGCCGTCTCCCAAACCAGCGCCGGATGCGCAGGCGCTGCGGGATGCCGCGCAGAACACGGCCACGGCTCTTGGCGGTATTCTGGATAAGCTGCCGCAGCAGGACCCGCTCCGTCGTATTCAGGCGGCTTTGGCGAAACTTGCCACGTCATCTGACCAGATCGTGCAGGATGCCAACACGGCGCTGGTGCGCTTCCTGCCGCAGGAACTGGATCAGTTGCGCGTGATGCTTCAGGCAAAGCCGGTCACGGTGAAAGACGTGCCGCCTGAACTGGCGGATGATTACCTGCTGCCCGATGGCCGTGCGCTGGTGGAAGTGCACCCCAATGGTGTGATGTCCAACAGTGGGGCGCTCCGCAAGTTTGTGACATCCCTGCAAAAGGAAGCGCCAGATATTGCCGGGACAGCCGTGGATATTGTGGAGAGCGCGCGCTCTATCGTGCGGGCGTTTGAACAGGCCGCGGCTGCCGCCATTGTCATGATCGCGCTGATCCTCTTTCTGGCTCTGCGCCGTATCCGGGATATGGCGCTGGTGCTGGCCCCGCTGATGCTTTCCGCCCTCATGACGGTGATCCTGATTGTGCTGCTGCCGGAAACACTGAACTTTGCCAACATCATCGCCCTGCCGCTGCTGTTGGGCGTTGGGGTGTCTTTCAACATCTATTTCGTCATGAACTGGCGGGATGGTGTGCAGCACCCGCTGGCGTCTCCCACTGCGCGCGCTGTTCTGTTCTCTGCCCTGACAACAGGCACCGCGTTTGGCTCTCTGGCACTTTCCCATCACCCTGGCACGGCCAGCATGGGGCGGCTGTTGCTGCTCTCTCTGGGCTGCACGTTGCTGGCAACGTTGGTGTTTGTGCCTGCTCTGCTGCCCAAGCGGGATATTGATAAGGAATAAGCTCTGATTGCCCCGAGCCATCAGGCTGTGCGTAAAAAAGCTCCATGAAGGAGCCTTTTTTTACGGACGAGTTCAGGAGGAAGCGGCTTGGCGCTGCGGCTTTTTTTGCAGCACAACCCAGGCCACGCAGGCCAGCACGGCTCCACAGACCATAACCGCTATGGCCCCGCCACCAGAAAGCACCATGCCTCCCACCAGCGCGCCTGTGCCAATACCGGCGTTAAAGCCCGTGACGCAAAATGAGGAGGCCGCTTCGTGCTGGCTGGGGGCCAGTTCCAGTGCGTAACTTTGCAGACCGAGATTCATAAGGGCGGAAACCATGCCCCACAGGGTCAGATCAACCCACGCCACGGCATTGAACTGAGCGGAAAGCACCAGCAGCCCGAAGCTGGCCACAAGGCCGATCAGGGAAAACCCGACTGTTCGCCCGGCAGAGAAGGGGAGCCGCCCGCCAACCCAGTTGCCCAGAATGCCGGTTCCGCCAAATACCAGCAGCATGAGCGGAATCTGGGCTGATGGCGCATGCGCCAGCGTTTGCAGGAGCGGCACCACGTAAGTGTAGGCGGTAAAATGGGCGGTGACGGCGCAGGCAGTCAGCAGGGCGATGTAGCGCAATACGGGCTGGCGTATCAGGTGGCGGATATCAATATGCCGCTTGGCACTGGGGAGCGGCGGCAACAACACCAGTGCAGCCGCCAGCACCACCACGCCCAGAACCCCGCTGAGGGAAAAGGCAGCGCGCCAGCCAACCCAGTGCCCGATGGCGGAGGCCAGAGGAATACCGCCCGCAAATGCAACGGCAACGCCCGTAAAAGCGATGGCCGTTGCGCGCGCAATGGGGAGTTCGGGCGCGAGCCTGACGGCCAGACCGGAAATAATGGACCAGAACACGCCATGCCCCAGCGCCAGCACAATGCGCAGCAGCGCCATGAGGGTGTAACTGGGCGCCATGGCTGAGAGCAGGTTTACGGCCCCCACCAAAGCCAGAAGCAGCGCAACAAGAAAGCGGCGGTCCATACCGGATGTCAGAATGGTCAACGGAATGGCAGTCAGGGCGACCAGCCACGCATAGCCCGTAACCAGCATACCCACCTGAGCCTCCGAGACATTCAGCCCATGGGCGATATCTGTCAGCAACCCGATAGGCAGGATTTCCGTCACCTGCCACACAAACGCGCCCAGAGAGAGCACAATCAGCCGTGCCATCATGACAGAACATACCTCCGGTTTTTTGCACCACCCATCCGGCATAATTGCTGCTCTGGGCGTTGGGGAACGGAAAGAGGAGGAGAATGGGAGAGAAAGAGAGTCTGATAGGTCACGAAGGATCCACGAAGCAGAAGAAAAATGGAGAGGGGTGGCGTGGCCCTGTAGCACGCATATGGAGGCTGGGTGAGCGCATCATTATGCCCGTGTCAGTGGGCAAGTGAAGAGAAGGACGGCTCTGACAGGCGGCATTTGGCAGGAAAAAGAGTGCACTATGCGGATGTGGCAGCATAAGATCAGCGTATGTACCTTATTTTCCCTTTGGTTCTCCCCCTCTTCAGGCGCGAAGCGAAAAACGCGGTGATGCCGCGCTCATATCCATCAGCGTTTTCTGAACGCAAATGTTTCAGGCCGATGTTGTGGAAGCGGAAATCAGGAGAGCAGGAAGGAGCAGTAACGGCTGATAACTCTCTGTCAGCCTTTTCAGTCCCGTTTTTTAGGGGCTTATCTCAAAAATCAGAAGCGGAGCGCGGATGTCCCCTCTACGCCAGAAGCGTTGCCTCTTTTGCTGGAATGGCATCGTATTGTGGCGGCAAAACCGTTTTTGAGGCCTGAAACAGCCTTGTTGGTCCTTATCTCTCTCATGTCCCTCTACGGTGTGCGCCGTGCCGCGCGACGAAGTTCCCCACCTCCAACCTTAAGGGAAGACGGAGTGCGATAAGGCCGCTGATACAGTGAATGATTTTGTGAAATAGTGGCGCGTTTAAGATTTGTGCGCAGCATGGGCTTTGGGAGCGATGCGCCTGCCGCGTAGGGCAACCTCTGAAAAACGCCTCTCTCCCGAAGGAAAAAGGCGCTTTGAGTCAGTATTCTATCAGGACTTGGTCCAGTCCGGATGGTGCGGCACCGTGATGTCGCGCCCTTTGAGCATCATGTCCCAGTACACGCGCGGGAACACGGTGGACTTCAGGAACCAGGCAAAGCGGCTGGGTTTGCGCTGATCGTAAGGGAAGCTGGGGGCGGGTTTGCCGCCATACAGGAACTCGGCCAGAACAACCTTGCCATAGGCTACGGTCAGCGGGCAAGCACCATAGCCATCGTACGCGCCGGTCAGGGGCTTGCCATCCAGAGAGGCCAGAAGGTTTTTGGTGATAACGGGCGTCTGGGCGCGGGCTGCGGCCATGGTCTTGGCGTTTGACGTCCCGATAACGTCCCCAAGCCCGAAAATGGCGGGGTATTTGGTGTGTTGCAGGGTGGTGGGGTCCACATCTACCCAACCGCCACCATTGGCCAGCGGGCTCTGCTTGATGAAGTCCGGCGCGCTCTGCGGTGGGGTGACATGCAGCATGTCAAACTCTTTCACCACATGCTCGGTCTGGCCTTCCGCATTGGTGACGGCAAATGTCGCCTTGCGTTCCGGACCGTTTACAGCAACCAGATTGTGCTTGTACTGCAGGTTGATGCCGTAATAATCAACGGCTTCCTGCAGGGACGGACGATAATACGCCACGCCAAACAGGGCATCCCCGGCAAGGCAGAATTCTACATTGGTGCGGAACAGCGTGCCATGCTTGCGCCAGTAGTCAGATGCCAGATACGCGATTTTCTGCGGAGCCCCCGCGCATTTGATAGGCATGGGCGGCTGGGTGAACAGGGCGGTGCCGCCAGCCAGGGACTGAATGCATGTCCAGGTATATTCCACCGTTTCCTTGGAATAGTTGCTGCATACGCCATTGCGGCCCAGCGTTTCTTTCAGGCCTTCAATCTTGTCCCAGTCCAGTTGCAGGCCGGGGCAGACCACCAGACGATTGTAGGTCACGGTGCGCCCGTCTTCCAGCGTTACCCGATTTTCATCAGGCTGAAAGGAGGCGGCAGCGACACGCAGCCACGTACAGCCGGAGGGAATAAGCCCGCCTTCCTGCCGCAGGGTGCTTTTCAGGGTCATGGCCCCGGCCCCTACCAGTGTCCATCCCGGCTGGTAGGCGTGGGTGGTGGAGGGTTCGATAATAGCAATATCAAGGCTGGGGCGTTCATGCAGAAGACGGGCCGCAACCGCGATGCCGGCAGTGCCGCCCCCCACGATAACAACGGTGTAGCGAAGGTCCGGCTTGGTGCCGGTTTCAGGCTGGGCCATGTATGTCTCCCTGGACGCTGTCATATTTACACAATTAAATTAACACACATCGATTATTAGTTAAGTTCTTTAATTGTCGATGTGGTATGTGCTCAGAGCAGTTCAGTCCTTGATCCAAACTTCCACCGGACCCTGAAGTTTCATGGTCAGGGGGTTGCCGTGGCGGTCAACTGTCTTGCCAACGGCCACCCGCACCCAGCCTTCGCTGATGCAGTATTCTTCCACATTGGTTTTTTCGACGCCCTTGAAGCGTACGCCAATCCCGCGTTCCAGAAGGTCACCATTGAAGAAGGGGCTTTCCGGATTGACAGAGAGGCGATCGGGCACGGTATCGGCTGACATGGTGTCTTATCCTTGTCTGGTTGGATGAATGGCTCGTGTCTTACCGGCTTTTGGCCGGAATGGCCATGTGACTTACCGCAGGGTGCATCCCCTCAGGAAGGGCGGGAGGACGCGATATCTGCATCTGGTCGGCGCATTCGGCTAAAGCGGTTGCGTACCGCCCCAGCTTTACGGCGTGTCCAGGCGCTAAAGCGGTGCATGAACAAATAGACAACCGGCGTGGAATACAGGGTAAGCAACTGGCTTGTGGCCAGCCCTCCTATCACGGCAATGCCCAGCGGACGGCGCAGTTCAGAGCCATAACCGTGGCCAAACACAAGGGGCACCGCACCAAAGGCGGCGGCAAGGGTTGTCATCAGAATGGGGCGGAAGCGGGTAATACACGCCTGATAAATGGCCTCCTGCGGCGGCAGGTTCTGCTCCCGCTCCACATGCAGGGCAAAATCAATCATCAGAATGGCGTTCTTTTTTACAATACCCACCAGCAGAATAACGCCAATCATGGCGATCAGGGAGAACGGTTCCCGACAGATCCAGAGTGTGAGCATGGCTCCCACAGCGGCGGAGGGCAGGGTGGAGAGAATAGTTAACGGTTGGATGTAACTTTCATACAGAATACCCAGCGTGACGTACATGGTGGCCAATGCTGCCACAAACACCAGCAGCTCATTGATCATGTTTTTCTTCATGTCCCCTGCCTGACCGGAGAAATCTCCGTGCAAGGCAACGGGAGTGTGCAGGCCGACCATGGCCTTCTGAATTTCCGATGTTGCATCGCCCAGAGATTTTCCGGGGGCGAGGTCAAAGGAAATGGAGCCGGAGATAAACCCGTTCTCGTGGCTGACTTCCAGCGGTGTGGGGGTGGTGATCAGCCGCGCCACGGTGGGGAGCGGCACCATGGTTTCAGAGGAAGAGGACACAGCAGACCCGTTGGAAGCGCCGGCACCACCGCCTGCCAGCCGGTTGGCAATGGCGTTGCGGAAGGATTGTTCGCTCAGGGTGACGGCCTGCGATGTTGAAGCGTCTGTCGGTTTTTTGACGCGCACGGTGTTGGAGGCAATGGCGCCGGACGCCGTGCCGCCTGCGGTGGAGACCCAGAGCGTTTTGAGCGTATCGGGATTTTCACGGAAATATTTCTCAACTTCCATCACCACGTAATAGGTCGTCAGCGGTGTGGATATGGCCGAGGCCGTTCTCTGCCCGAAGGCATCATATAACGCATTCCCGATCAACTGGGGCGTTACCATATAACGGGCTGCGGTATCACGCTGGATCAGCACATGCATGGCCGTGCCGTTGCCAGAGAGATGACTGTTGACGCCAACCAGAACCTTGCTCTTGCGCAGCACTTCCGTCAGGCGCGGCACCCAAGTGTAAATGTCCTCATCATTATCGCTCTGGAAAATGTAAGTGTAGGTGCCTTCATGCTGGCGCTGGCCGCCGCCGTTGATATCCCCCGCGTTGGAAATGCTGGCGGTAAGGCCAGGAATATCGCGCACACGCGCCCGCACGCGAGCGGCAATTTGCTCCGGGGTTGAGGTGCGGCCCGCTTTGTCCGTCAACTGTGCAAAGACTTCCGCGTTATTAGCGGAGTCCTCCCCTGCAAAGCCCAGAACGGCTTCAACATCATGGTCAGCCATCATGGCCTGCACTACCTTGCGGGCCTTGGCCGAGGTGGCGGTGAAGGAACTGGTCTGATCCGTGCTCAGATAACTTTGGATCAGAGAAATATCCTCAGCCGGAAGAATGGTTTTGGACATCACGATCAGAATGCCGATGGTGGCAAAGAAGCTGAGCGGCAGAGAGGAAAAAATAAGCCACGGATGCCGCAGCGCCCACCGGAGCGAGCGCGTGTAGCCGCGCATCAGCCATTCCAGCCCCTTGTCCGTGGCATCGGCCAGAAGAGACGCCATGCGTACCAGAACATTGCCGCCGGAAGGCTTGGGTGCGCCTTCATGATGCACTTCCAGCATGTAAGCGCACATCATGGGGGTGAGCGAGATGGACAGGAAGAAAGAGACCGTGACGGCTGTTGTCAGCGTCATGGCGAATTCAAAGAAGATCTTGCCTGGTACGCCCCCCAGCAGAAGCAGGGGCAGAAAAACCGCGATCAGGGAAATGGTGATGGAGAGAATGGTAAACGCAATCTCGCGCGAGCCAAGAAGTGTTGCTTCCATGCGG
The DNA here is from genome assembly GCA_008042475.1 of Drosophila kanapiae. NCBI lineage: Eukaryota > Metazoa > Arthropoda > Insecta > Diptera > Drosophilidae > Drosophila > Drosophila kanapiae. The sequence goes on along the minus strand of VNJM01002173.1, from coordinate 23,894 downwards.
CTCATGCCCGCTTCCATGTGGCGGGCAATGTTTTCTACCACCACAATGGCGTCATCCACCACAAAGCCGGTAGCGATGGTGAGCGCCATCAGCGAGAGGGTATCCAGCGAGAACCCCAGCAGATGCATGATGGCCAGAGATCCGGCCAGAGAGATGGGCACGGTAATGGCTGGGATAAGCGTGGAACGCCAACTGCGCAGAAAGGCCAGCACTACCAGCACAACCAGCAGAACCGAAATCAGCAACGTGTATTGCGTATCAACCAGCGCGCCACGGATGGAGACAGAGCGGTCTGACACCAGCTTGAACGAAACATCCGACGGCAGGGCGTTACTGAGAATTTCAGCACGCGCGCGGATGGCATCCGTGACTTCAATCACGTTAGCACCCGGTTGCGGGCGGATGACCGTGATAATGGCCGGTTTGTCATTATACCAGCCCGCCTTACGCTCATCCTGCGGGCCATTGCGTATCTTGGCCACATCCGTCAGCCGCACAGGCCGCCCGTTGCGGTAGCCGATTACCAGTTCCCGATACTGTTCTGCTGTCCGGGCCTGATCATTGGTTTCAAGTGTCAGACGCTGTCCACCGGACTCGATAAAGCCCTTGGGGGTGTTGGCGTTGGCAGAGGCCAGCGCTGATCGGACGTCTTCAAACCCCACGCCATATTTGTAGAGCAGGAGGGGGTTCATCTCTACCCGCACCGCAGGTTTGGATGCCCCCACCAGTTCTACCCAGCCCACCCCCTTCACGCCGGAAAGAAGGGGTTTAAGTCGCGTCTCGGCCAGATCCCGCAGGGAGGAGGATGTCCGTGTGTCTGATGTCATGGCCGCCAGCATGATCGGGCTGTCAGACGGGTTGGCCTTGTAATATTGCGGCGGCATCAGCAGCGTGTTGGGCATGTCCTGCCGGGCGGCCTGCAAGGCGGCTTCTACATCACGCGCGGCCCCGTTGATGTCACGGCTGTCATCAAAGAACATCAGGACAAAGGCATCCTTGTCCGTTGAATCGGAGCGCATGCTGGTCAGGCCCGCAATCTGGCCCAGATGCCGTTCAAGCGGGGTGGTGAGGGAACTGGCCATCTGCTGCGGCGAACTGCCGGGCTGGGAGGCCACAACATAGATCACCGGCACGGAAATATTGGGCAGATCAGCCACAGGCATGGCGCGGTAGGCAAACACGCCAGCCAACACAAAAGCCATGGCCATCAGAATAGTGCCGACAGGCCGCATGATAAAAAGTCGGCAGATGGACAAGCGGGGTCTTCCTTACGTGAGGGACGGCTTTTTCCGGCCCGCTGGGCCGGAGTAAACCGTTATGTCAGTTTCGTGCAGCATAATGTTGGAACTAAGCAACGAAAATACCAATCTGGTATCAGAGGGCACTTCTGCTCCTGCCAGACGGAAAAAAGCGCAGGGCTATGGTATTGCGGTCACGCGGTCAGCGTGGGTGCGGGCGGGTGGTGCACTGGCATCTGGAATAATTTTGCCGCTGCCATCCCGCTCTGTCGCCAAGGTGCCGGATACCTTGTTGACGATAATACTGCCGCTGGACATGACATGAAAAACGCCCACATCCGTATCCCCGTGCATTACGGCGTCTCCCGTGCTGGCGGAGGTAATTTCAAGCGCCTGCAAATGGCCACTCTGTGCAGTCAATGTGGCTGAGCCCCCCAGATACAGGGCAAGAGCGGGGGCGGTAATGGCGCGGATGGTGATGGGTGCCGCTGTTTCCGAGCGGATGCGTGCGGAATCGGACAAAGTGCGGATGGTAATGGGGCCAGTGGAAGCGGAGACCAGCCCGAGCTCTCCCGCCTTACCCATTTCCACCGGGGCAGACCCGGCGCGAATAAATACGGTGCTTTTGCGGTCATCCAGCAGAACCGCCGTGCGGCCTGCATTATCTATGGTCAGCGGGGTGCTTGGGCGTGTGGTAAGCGTCAGCGCGCTGGCCAAGGGTGTTGCCGCCGTGCAGTTGGCTTGTGTGATGTAAACCACGTTATCCGGGCCAATTTTGGCCGTAACGCCAGGTGGAAGAATATCGGGAAGCTGCACGGCACCATGAATGGCGGTGGAGGCTGCAACATGCAGGTTGGAAAGACAGGGGGTGCTGATGCTGACCCCTTTACCATCCAGATCAACCGCCGCATGGGCAGGGGATGAATACAGCGCCAGAAACGGGCCGATCAGCGCCGCGCAGGACGCAAGGAGAACACATCGGGCAGCGGAGTGCATCATGGCGCTACTATGTGCCATGCCTCAGCCTGTGCCGTCCAGTTGGTGTTGCAGCCCGCACCTGCTGAGGCACTCATAAGAGCGCGGCAGCGCGTATGTGCTCGGGTTTTTTGGGAGGTGTATGGCGTGCCTTTTGCTTAGTCGCGGGTGCCGCTGCCACCTGTGCCGCCCATCAGGGTATCATGCAGGCGGTCAAAAGTTTCGGTCAGGGTGTCATGCGCACGTTTGCCTTTGCTGCCCACAATGGTGACGGTGGTTGTCATGCCTGCGGCAAGCTGGGTACCGGGCGGGATGCTATCAATATGCACACGTACCGGAATACGCTGCGCCAACCGCACCCAGGTATAGACCGGATCAACCGAGGGCAGGCCCTGTGTGGCCGGGGTGGCGTTGGGCGTGGCAATACCGCGTGTGATACTGACCACATGGCCCCACATGGGCGCGCGATAGCCCATCAGATCCATCCGCACGCGGTCTCCCACATGAATGGCACGGATCTTGGTTTCTTCAAAATAGCCGTCCACCCAGTAGGATGAGGCATCAATCACCCGGATGTTGGATTTTCCCGCCGTGGCAAAATCCCCCACGCGCATGATCAGGTTGGTAACGTAGCCTGTCACCGTGCTGCGCACGTGGGTTCGGTCCAGATTGATCTTGGCCTGAGAGAGCGCCGCCATGGCTTCCCCATACTGGGCTTTCGCAATATCCGCCGTGGCCTGATAAACCTGCTTTTCTTCGCGTGAGGCCGCAACTTCCGTCAGTTTGTCACGCCGGGTTTGCTGGGTGTCTTTCAGCACCATGTCCGCCTGTCGCTCATTCACACGGGCAGTAGCCGTGGCGAGGGCGACTTTGAAATCAAACGGATCGATATCGTAAAGAACATCGCCCGCATGGACAAACTGGTTGTCCCGAACGCGCACGTCAATAATCTGGCCGGAAACACGGGGGGCAATATCGGCTACCTGCACACGCACCTGGCCGTTACGGGTCCAGGGCGCTGCGGTGTAATAATCCCACAATACCAGAGCGACAATGGCGGCAATGGCAAGGATTGTCCCGGTCGTGACAAACTGCAGGGCGCGGCGGGCGCGTTCAAACACGGTGGGAAAGTCCTTTCACAGCAGAATGGTATAAAGGCCAATCAGGCAGACAAGCAGCCCGAATTCAGCCAGTGGCAGGTTCCAGATCACGCGCCGGGCGCGCACCTTTGCCAGAATGGGGCTCAGGATCAGCAGCGTGGCAATGGCCAGCCCGGCATGCACCACAAAAGAGGACACAAGCAGTCCCCCCACATCCAGAACGGGCCTGAGGTCAAGTTCCATCAGGTGGCCTTCCAGCGTTGGTCAGGCAGCGGCAGCAGATCATACAGATGCAGGGCCGAGCGGTTATGTTCCAGCAGCCGGATGGCCCCCACCATGGCGGAGACAGCCGCCAGCGCTGTGGCCATCTGGCCATGTGGCAGGGTGATGCTGTGGTCAAGCAGCAGGCGGGCCTTGTGGCGCATGCGGTAAACGGCGGCATCAATATTGTAGATGATGGTGGAACGGTAGGCGGCCTCCGCATCCGCACGGATAGCGGGGATGGTGGCGGCACGTTGCAGATGGCGGCGGGCACGGGCCAGTTCCACGTTCAGTTCATCCAGACTGGAAAGCCGCATGAACACGCGGGTCTTGGCCTTGTTGGAGGGGAGATAGCTGTTCCATTCCAGAATACGGCACAGGCGGTCATAATGGCGGCTGATCAGGGCGGAGCCTGCCTGTTCTCCATGCCCTTCAAACTGGAGCCGCAGATCATGCCCGATGGTCAGCGCCACGCGGAAGCGGCGGCGGTTGGCCGAAGGAGGCAGCAGCAGCACCAGTGAGATGAAGATGATGATGGCCGAAAACAGATAGAGCACATTGCGGTCAATAAAGGCCGAGGGCTCGTAATTCTGTTCGTTCGCCACGCCCAGAATGACAAAGAAGAACACGCCGGCGTTGAACCCCACGGTGGCGGTCTTGGGGTTGAGCAGCAGCAGGCAGGCCGCGAAAATAACGGGCAGAATGGCCATGGCCAGAAACGGCATGTCCGCGCCGTGCGGCAACACGCCAAAATTGATGACTGCCGCAACCGCAACGGCCAGAGGGGTGCCGATCAGCGCCCCCATGCCAAAGCCGCGGGCATTATAGGTGGTGGCCGCCAGCGTAAGAATAATGGCCACCTGAGACAGCGCCGTATAGGTGGCCGGAATATCAGAAATCACGCACAGCCCGGCAGCGACCGTAAAGCCGACCAGTGTGCGCAGCCCGGCCAGCAGGGCGGCAATCACGTCCTGATGTTGGTCAATTTTCAGGTCGGGCGCAGTTGTGCGGGCGCGGCGACCGTTCTCGAAGGCATCAATCCCGTCCGCGGCCCAGCGGGCATCAGAAAGGAGGGCCATGGAGCGTTCAATCAGCCATGCCTCATCCAGCGTCGGCCCGCGGGAGAGTTCCTCGGCATGGGCTTCCCGCGCCAGATCTTCCAGATCATGCACGGCCTGACGGGGAGAAACGACGGGTGTGCCATCTCCAAAAGCTGTGCGGATATGGTTGAGCACCGGGCCGGAAATTTCTCCGCGCCGCAGAACAGCGGCAATGGCGCGGCTACAGCTCAGCATTTCCAGCAGGGCCACCATGGCGGAGCGTGCTCCGGCCAGCCGCACATGGGCATCGGGCAGTTCCGTTTTGGCGAAGGAGGCCTGAGACGTCAGGGCGATGATCTCGCCTGCCAACCCGGCGCAGGCTGTCTCATCAGGAATGCCGTGGCCCGCTATGGCTTCACGCGCAATGCGCTTCACCATGTCTGCGGTGCGGTGGAGGTTGGCGGCCAGTTTTTCAAAGGCGGTGGGAGAGCCAAAAAAGTCGTTCACGGCGGCAGTGGCGGCAATCCCCACGATAATGGCGGACACGCGGTTAACCGTGACATCAAAGGCGGCTGCCGGATTATCAATGCAACTGATGCCCACAATGGCCACGGTGTAGCCGGAGAGCATGGCGGCATAGGCGCGGAAATCTTTTTCCAGCGTGCCGATAATGGTGCACAGCGTCAGCCACAGCGCCACGCCCCCCAGAAACACGCCGCGCTCCTGATTAAAGCAGGCGGTAAGGAACAGGGCAACAAACGCGCCGATCATGGTGCCAGCCAGCCGGTAAACTGCCTTGGAGAGCACCTGCCCGCGCAGGGGCTGCGCCAGAATCATCACGGTTACGGCGGCCGAACCGGGTGAGGACAGTTGCAGCCAGAAGGCTGTGCTCAATGCCAGCACAGCGGAAAGCCATGTGCGCAGGCAGAACAGGAACCAGCCGGGCGGGAACATGCCTCTTGGCAGAGGAAGACGCACGCCTTTCCAGAAGCCGACAGTAGAAGCGGCTGGGTGTTGTATACTCATCCTTTTTCCGCCCGTGCCGCTTTACTCGGAACCATTTGCGCCAAACCTGCGCGACTCAAACTCGCCAGTCTCCCGAATCCTGTTCGTATAAAGTCTATTAAATTAAAATATAAACTCTGGCGTGATGCCTGTAACGCTGGTCGGGGTTGCGTGGAATGCGCATGACTGGCCTGTTTTGGTTTGAGGGGAGGCGTAACCCTAGAGCCCACAGTCTTTTATGGCGACTGAATAAGGTGTCACAAAGGCGCACCCGCCATGGTTTTCTTCTTCGGAATGTGATGTTCAAGGGAAGGAATAAGGCCGGATGGGATCATGTGATGAAATTTGTGCACACGTCTGACTGGCAGATTGGCCGGACATTCCGTTTTGCGGATGATGACACTCTGGGCGCCCTTCAGGCCGAGCGGGTAGAGGTTATCCGGCGTTTGGGGCAACTGGCCCGGCAGGAAGGGGCTGCCCATGTGCTGGTTGCGGGGGATGTGTACGAGCATGAAACCCCAACCGAGAAAACCCTGCATCAGCCCATGGAGCGTATGCGCCAGTTTGCCGATGTGCAATGGCACCTTATTCCCGGCAACCATGATGCGGATACACCGGAAGGCGTCTGGGCCCGGCTGCTGCGTGAGGGAGCCGTGCCGGAAAACGTGACGGTGCATCGGCAACCCGGCCCCGTTCGGCTGGTGGGGGCTGAAGAGGCATGGTTGCTGCCTGTCGTGCTGCAGCGCCGCCATGTGCTGAGTGATCTGACGGCTTATATGGATGAAGCGCCCACCCCGCCGGATGCCTTGCGGATTGGCTTGGCCCATGGCTCGGTAACCGGCTTTGGCAATGGAGAGGAAGCCGAGCATAATCCGGTTGCCATAGACCGGGCCAGAAAGGCGGGGCTGAGCTATCTGGCGTTGGGAGACTGGCACGGGTTCTGCCAGATTGATGCCCGCACGGCGTATTCCGGCACGCCGGAGACAGACCGTTTTGGGGCCGGTGGTGGCGGTGGCGGCGAGGCGCTGGTGGTAAACCTGCGTGGCCCACGCGCCGAACCAGAGGTTACCCGGCACAGAACCGGGCGTTATGTCTGGAAAAAGTTTGAGGATGTGACCTTAACCAACGCTGAGGATATTCACGCGCTGGAAGCCCGTGTGCGTGGTGTGGCACCGGATAATCCGGGGGCTGTTCTGGTGTGGCTGGTGGTTTCCGGTTTGCTGACTGTGGACGATATGGCGCTGTATGAAAGCACCATCATCCGCCGTTTGAGCGGGGCGGTGGCGTGTCTGCGTCTGTCTGGCGCGCCACAGCTTTCCGCCGGGTTGGATGATCTGGAACGCTTTGGCCCCGGTGGGGCCGTGCGCACGGCGGCGGAGGTGCTGCTTGAGCAGGCGCAGGGCGGAGGAGAGGAAGGCGCAGTGGCGGCCGATGCATTGCAACGGCTTTTTCTGTTCTGGAATGAAGTGGGAGGGCAGGCAGCATGATCCTGACTGATGTGCAGGTGGAAGGGTTTCGCCGTTTTGCTTCGCCGGTAAGGCTTGATGGGTTGGGGCCGGGGTTAAACGTGCTGGCTGCCCCGAATGAAGCCGGAAAATCCACATTGTTGCTGGCGCTGCGGGCCGCGTTGACCCTGCGCCATTCTTCCAGAAGCAGCGTGATCAAGGGGTTTGCACCCTATGGCGGAGGCGCGCCTCATGTGGCCCTGAGTTTTACCTGGAAGGGTATGGCCTGCACGCTGGAAAAACGGTTTCTGACCAAAACCTGCGCGCGGTTGCGGCTGGGGCCGGAGCAGTTTGAAGGGGATCAGGCGGAAGAAAAGCTGCGGGATCTGCTGGGGTTGGCGGACGCAGGGAAAGGCGAGGCCGCAGGGTTATGGAATGCGTTGCTGGTGGGGCAGGGAGAAAGTTTTACCCAGCCAAACCTGAATGAGGCAGGCCATGCCAGTTTGCGGGATTGCCTTGAACAGGGCGTGGAAAAAGCCGTAGGCGGTGCTGCGGCCAGTGCCGTACTGGCTAAAGTGCGGGACCGCCTGCTTCTGTTGCAGACAGCCTCCACAGGGAAACCGACTGGCCGCTACAAACAGGCGTTGGAGCAGGAACAGGCCGCACAGGACCGTTTGCAAACTCTTGAAGCGCGTAAAGCGGCGTTGGAGGAAGATCTGGTGGCGCTGGAACAGGCGCGCCGCATCCTGCGGGAGCAGGAAGACCCGGAGCGCAGGACGCATGAAGAAGCCGCGCTGAAAGAATTGCGCCTTGTGCGGGACAAGGTGCTGCGGCTGGATGCCGAGGAACACGCCGCCCGTGCGGCACTGACCGCTGCCATTACGGCCTGTTCAAGCGCGCGGCAGGAACAGGAAAGGCGGCAGGAAAATAAGGTAAGGCAACTGCACCTTGAGCGCGCGTGTGCCGAGAGCCAGCAGACGCTGGATGGGCTGGCGCAAAAGGTGCGGCAGGCCCGGCGATGCCTTGATCTGTGTCGTCAGAAACGGGAACAGGCTGAACAGCATCACCAGCACCGCAGACAGCAGCGTATGGTGGCGGCCCGGCACGCGACGTTGCAGCAGATGCAGGACACGTTGGCGCAGGAGCGGGCGCTTTTGCATCGTGCGGAAGCCGCTTTTGCGCGGCTGGAGCAGGAACAGGCTATTCTGGCGGCTCTGCGTGTGGATGAAGCGAGCATCCAGCGTATGCGCAAGGCCGCGCGGCAGCATGAGCAGGCAGTTGCCTTGCTGGAGGCAAACGCCCCTGTTCTGAGCATGGCCCTGCTGCCCGAAGCAGCGCAGCGCGTGACGTTGAACGGCGCCCCTTGCCGTGAGGGAGAAATACGCCTGACCGCCACCACTACCGTACAGATCGAAGGTGTCGGGCAGTTTCAGATCACACCAGCCCGGCAGGAACAGGACGATGTGCAGGGTAAGGTTCAGGCCACCCTTGCCCAACTGGAAACCCTGCTGCAACAGGCTGGCTGCCAGAATGTTGTGGAGGCCGAGCACCGTTTTGAGGAGCATCGACAGGCGGAAGTTCGTCTGGTGGAAGCGCGTGCTGCCTACAGGGCGACATTGCCAGACGGCACCGATCTGGCACGCGATAACGGCGGCCAGGCGCTTGCGGCGTTGCGCAAGACGATCATGCAAAAGGATGCTGATCTGGCGCTGGCCCGTAAGGAAAATATTGCCGAGGGAGAGGGGGCTACAGTCGACGCTGACGGCGTGCCGCCGTGTGGTGCTGATACGCTCCTGACGCCTGATCAGGCGGCTGAGGCCGAAGACCAGGCCGCGCGCGAGGCCGAGAATGCTCGTCACGCCGAACGGGATGAGCAGGCCGCCTGTGCCGTGCTTCAGGCTGAACAGGACAAAGCGGACGCCGCGTTGCGCGCGCTAACGCAGGCGCTGGAGCATCTTCAGCGTGAGCAGGCCGTGAGCGTGGCGCGGGAAGCAGATGAGGCTCTTGCCCAACGGGCTGAGGAGGCGCAGCGTGCGCAGGCCACCGCACAGGCCCGCGTGGAACAACTGGCGCAGGCTCGGCAGGAGGAACAACCTCTTTCCGTGGTGGAAAGCGGTATCAGACGGCGCGAACAGGCTCTGGATACGGCTCGGACCGCCATCACCCGGTTGCGGGAAGATATTCGCGGGCGGGAAACCCGCGTCCGTCTGGCAGAAGGCGAAGGGGTGGATGAGCAGATAGCCGAGGCCCGCCGTGCGGTAGAGCGCCTGCGCCTTGAACGCGAGGGCTGTGAACGGGAGCGGGCAGCACTTGTGCTGCTGCAAAACACGCTGGGGCAGGCAGAGCGAACCCAGACCGAACGCTATCTGGCCCCGTTACGGCGCACCATTCAGCCAGCTTTTTCGGCCGTTTTTCCGGGTGCCAGCGTGGCGTTTGATACAAGTTTCGGGGTGGAGGCGCTTACACGTCGGCAGGCGGAGGAGTTCAACAAGCTCTCGGATGGCACGCAGGAGCAGATTTCCGTTCTGGTGCGGTTGGGCTTTGCAGAACTGCTGCATGCGCGGCAGGGCAGCAGCATTCTGGTGCTGGATGATGCCCTGAGCTTTTCTGATTCCCTGCGGCTGGAGCGCGTGTTTGATGTGCTGGCTGATGCCGCCACACGCTTCCAGATTCTGGTGCTGACCTGCCGGGCAGAAACCTTTGCAACGCTGGGTGGCAGGGCGTTAACCCTGCAACCCTTGGCGGAGTTTACAGAACCACGTTGAACTGAAGCGCCATAACGGCGGCATCATGGAAGGTGGTGGTGCCGCCGGGGCGGTTGATATACTGGAAGTCCGGCTGAAGGGTCAGCCCGTTGGCCACATGGGCGTTATAGAAGAATTCGTAAATGTTTTCGTGCGACTGCACGCCCCATACCTGCCCCCACTGGTTGGACTGGAAGGGCTGGCCACCAAAAATGGAGGCTTCCTGCTGCAAGGCCACCGTGCGGCTCATGTTCAGCCACTGATACATAACGCCAATGCTGTCCAGCGGGCGGCCCCATGGCTTTCCGGTTTCCAGCATGCCGGTCCAGATATGGTGGGACATGGCGGTGGTTTTGCCGTCCGTCCACATATAGCCAGCCATGGCGATCAGGCCGTTGGTGGGGCCTTCTCCGTTGCGTACAAGCATCTGGTCTGCATGCACCCAGGCGCTGGCACGGCCTGCATGGTAACGGGCAGGCTGGCCGGTTAGCACCCATGGGTTGCCGTTCACGTCCTCATACAGATCCTTGTATTTGGAGTTATCGTAGCTGTACCCGGCCTTGTAATGGCCTACCAGCTTGTCCTTGCCGAAGGACGGCATCCAGCCGATTTCAACCGGGGTTGAAAATTTGCCCAAGCCGTCCTGTGCCCATGCCCAACCGGAAATACCACCGTTGAAGGCATGGGGAGAAACGGCAAACAAACCAGCCATAATATAAGTGTCATTTGTAGGCATGACACGAGCAACAGCACCCAGGTTGCCGGAGGGCCAGTCCCGGTTGCCTTCCGTGTATTTATTAGGGGCGGGGTTACCGCACACCGCCACGTTCATATACATACAGTAGAGGGGGGAGGCGGCAAAAAAGCTGCCAACCGGAATCCAGCCTGCACTGATGTCCAGATGATTATTCAGGAAGGAGTGCTCCCCATACAGATAGACAAGATGCGCCACCACGTTCCCACGCGCACCGTAGATCTGCTGCACACCGCCAATGGAATCACCAATGTAATCCGTGCTCAGGTTCCGCCCGTGGCCGTTCACCACCATCATGTGGGTCCAGAACCCGTCCATAAACTTGGTGTTGGTCAGCTTGCCCCAGTCAACATCCAGTTCCACCCCAACCTGCCCGGCGTTGGTGACCCCCTGCTTGCGGCCCCCCTTGAAGTTGCCAGCCAGTTCTTCATGCACGTCAGCCAGAATATGGATGCCGTGGTCCAGCAGCCAAGGCTGCGCGCCCCACCAGTCCCCAAAGAAATGGTTGTGGCCATAGGGAGCGGAAAACAGTGGACCGGGATCTTCAACAGGGCTGGCTTCATTATTGGCTTCCAGACTGGGCCAGAGCCCGACTGAACTGTTGCCGCCCGTAAGGATCTGGGCATGAGCCTGACTGGAAAAGGCCGAAACAAGCAGACAGGTAAGGGAAAGCGCGCAAAAGGAAGACAGGCCAGGAGAAGAGAGTGCCATGATGTGTTGATTTTTTCTCGTGGATAAAGAAACTTTGCCGAAGAAAGTTTTCGTTTTTGGTTGGGGCGGTGTTCGGATTAAAACATTTTTACATGGTTTGGTTCCCAATGAACGTGTTTAACGGTGAATTTAGGGCGCTGGTCTGCTTTTTTTGACGAGTGATGCGTTGCTGCATCAGAAATAAAGGGAATGACCCCACTCTTATGAGCAAGATTGATACAACCCGCCCGTTTCTGCCGGTGCGTATTGCAGTGATGACCGTATCGGATTCACGCACACTGGAGACGGATACATCTGGCCAGGCGTTGGTCTCTCGTATTGAGGCCGCAGGCCATGTGCTAGCGGACCGCACGATTGTGCGGGATGATGTGCAACAGATTACAGAACAGCTTAGAAACTGGATAAACGATCCTCTGGTTGATGTTGTCATAACCAACGGCGGTACAGGTGTGACCGGCCGGGATGTGACGCCCGAAGCGTTTGAGGACGTCCTTGAAAAGCGCATTGAAGGCTTTGGCGAACTTTTCAGGATGCTATCCTACAGGAAAATTGGCACGTCCACAATCCAGTCACGCGCGCTGGCGGGTGTGGCGAACGGCACCTACCTGTTTGCGCTGCCCGGTTCCACGGGTGCTGTGAAGGACGGATGGGACGATATTTTGGTGTTTCAGCTTGATAGCCGGCACCGTCCCTGCAACTTTGTGGAACTGATGCCCCGCCTGCGGGAACACCTGAGCGAAGGAGACCACCATGGCTGATGATGACGTAAAACTGCTGATGCTGGCAGGCGACTATGTTGAAGATTATGAAATCATGGTGCCGTATCAGGCGCTCCTGATGCTGGGTTACAAGGTGGATGTGGTCAGCCCCGGCAAAAAGGCAGGGGACAATGTGATAACCGCCATTCATGATTTTGAGGGCGCGCAGACTTACAGCGAAAAGCGCGGGCATAATTTTACGCTCAACGCCACGTTTGAGGATATTGATACCGATGATTACATTGGGCTGATTATCCCCGGTGGCCGTGCGCCGGAGCATTTGCGCATGAATGCTCGCGTGATTGAGATTGTGAAAGCCTTTGCTGATCGGCCTCTGGCAGCCATCTGCCATGGCGCGCAGCTTCTGGCCGCAGCGGATATCATCAAGGGGCGCAAGGTTTCTGCCTATCCGGCGTGCCGCCCGGAAGTAGAACTGGCGGGCGCGACCTATGCCGATATTCCGGTAACGGATGCCGTCACCGATGGCGAACTGGTGACAGCGCCCGCATGGCCTGCGCACCCCGCCTGGCTGGCCCAGTTCCTCACGGTTTTGGGAGCGTCAGTCTCTATTTAGTGCATTGGCATCCCCATCCTGTTGTGCATCATGACGCGTGTTTTTAACAGGATGGAGCCAGTTTTAATGCGTAACGCCGTACCCTGTGCCGTAATCGGGTTTGCTCTTTTGGGGGCAGCCGTTCCGGCATGGGCGCAAACGCCAACCTCCGTTCCGCCGTCTGATGCACCATCCCAGACGCCGCAGGGCAAGGAAGCTACCGCGTTACCGCCCGTCAATACGCCCTTGGTGCTGAAGCAACTGACCATTGAGGGCAACCAGCGCATTCCCTCAAACCGTCTGATGGCGGCAGTGCCCTTTCATGTTGGAGACACCATTTCCCAATCCCGCATTACCGAGGGATTGCAGGATGTGATGAAAGTCTACCAGCAGGAAAATGTGGGCGGAAAATTCCACCAGAACCTCAAGATCAACGGCAAGGACGTGATTGTAGAGTGGACGGTTGAGGAAACAGGCGCTGCTGCCGAGCCTGCTCGTCCGCTCAAGCTGGAAAGTGCGGACTTTACCGGCAACTTGCATATTTCTGGTGCGGCTCTGCACAAAGCGCTCCACATCCAGCCGGGCCAGACAGTTACGCCAGCAGAAGTGCTGAGTGATGAAAAAGCCGTGCAGGCCCTGTATGTGAAGAAGAATATCGGTGTGACGATTGTGCCGGAAGTGCGCTACCCGCATCATGATGATCGCGTGGCCATTACCTATCACGTGACCGAAAAAGCTCCCGACTGATCAGGAGGGCTGGCTGAGGCAGATATACCTGCCCGGCCCGGTGTTCCACACGTTTGTCTAAACAGGTTATGGCAGGCGTGAGGAAGGATTTCCTTCTGACAGGGCAACGGCGTTTCAAGAAAACGCAAACTGGTGCCAAGGCGGCGGCGTCCCTTGGAAAAGAGGAGACGGGCTACTTTGACCGTGGAACTTGTCTCGGGAAAAAACAGGCGAGGGGCCGATGTGGCCCTTTTTGGGCTTAAAAAGCCCCTGCCTTAAGGAAGAAAAGGCCTGCCAGACAGATCAGGCAGGCCTTTCAGTCGTTTCTCAGTATTCGCAGGCGCTGGGACGATTGAGCATGGCCATCAGTTCGCGCCGCGTGTCAGAATTGGTGCGGAACACGCCCAACATGCTGCTGGTAACCATGGACACACCGGGGCGATGCACGCCGCGCGTGGTCATGCATTCGTGGCTGGATTCAATGATAACCGCAACGCCATGAGGTTCCAGCACATCGTTGATGGTGTTGGCAATCTGGGCGGTCAGCCGTTCCTGAATTTGCAGGCGGCGGGCGAAGGCATCCACCACACGGGCCAGTTTGGAAATGCCCACAACGCGGCTACGCGGCAGATAGGCTACGTGAGCACGGCCGATAATGGGGGCCAGATGATGTTCGCAGTGGCTTTCAAACCGGATGTCCCGCAGCAGGACAATCTCGTCATACCCTTCCACTTCTGAAAACGTGCGTTCCAGCAGGGAACGAGGGTCTGTTTCATACCCTTCAAAGAATTCTTCATACGCACGCACCACGCGGGACGGGGTATCATGCAGCCCTTCACGGGTGGGGTCATCCCCGGCCCAGCGCAGCAGGGTGCGAACGGCCTGTTCGGCTTCCGTGCGTGACGGACGGTTATCGTTTTCGGGCAGAGAGTCGCTGCTCATGCCAAGCTCCAGCATATGTCTTGTGGAATGAAGGGGTGGGTCTAATGGATCTGCCGGATCTGAAACGGGCTATCCAGACTGAAGGCCGGAATGGCGATTTCAAACCGGCGGCCTGAATTGAGGTCGCGCATGTGGTAAGACCCACGCATGAATCCGCCGGCCGTGGTGAGGGACACACCAGAGGTATAATCAAACCCGTTCTGCGGACGGATGACGGGCTGTTCACCCACCACGCCTTCTCCATGCACATATTCTGTGCGGCCGGAGGCATCCGTGATGTGCCAGGTGCGTTCTGTGAGTTGCACAGTGGCGGAGCCTGCATTTTCAATGCGAATGCGATACACCCAGCAATACATGTGCTCATCAGGTTCAGACTGGTCGGGTAGCCAGAACACTTGCACACAGACGCGCACATCCTCGGTTACGGCCTCGTAGGCCGGAACTGAAGAGAAGAGTTCGTTCAAGGCGTCTTCCGGATCATGGGACATGGGCGGTGAAGCCGACCAGTCGGACATGGGTTCTCCTGCTCCTGATGCGTGGAATGGCGTGTCTTGTGCACAAAAAAGAGGAAGGCAGTGCCAAAACAGGCTGCAACTGTGCTTTGCCCCTATCATGAACACGCGCAGCAGGGAAGCCGCCTGTGCCCTTTCTGCCACGGCGCGGCAGAAAGGGCGAGTAAGCTCGGTCTGTTTAGCTGCGGGGCAGGGCCGCTACGCCACGGGCCAGATCTTCAATCAGGTCTGCACTGTCTTCCAGCCCGACGGAGAAGCGGATGGCGCCATCGGAAATGCCAAGCCGTGCCCGTTCTTCCGGCCCGATCTTCATGTGGGTGGTGGTGGCCGGATGCGTCACCAGAGAACGCGCATCCCCCAGATTGTTGGAAATGGCGATGAGTTGCAGCGCGTTCATGAACGCAAATGCGCCTTCCTGCCCGCCTGCCACTTCAAACGCCACCAGGCTGCCGCCGCCAGACATCTGGCGCTGGGCCAGTTCATATTGCGGGTGATCCTTGCGGCCCGGATACCGCACGCTGACAATACCCGGTGCCTGCGCCAGATAATCAGCCACGGCGGCAGCATTGCGCGTCATGGCATCCACACGCAGAGAGAGCGTTTCTAGCCCTTTGAGCATGACCCACGCATTGAAGGGAGATAGCGCGTTGCCGGTATTGCGGGTGAAGGGCTGAAGTGTTTCGGTAATCCACTCCTTGGGGCCCAGCACGGCACCGCCCAGAACGCGACCTTGCCCATCAATGTGCTTGGTACAGGAATACACAACCACATCAGCCCCCAGTTCCAACGGCTTCTGGTAAATGGGGGAGGCAAATACGTTGTCTACCACAACCAGCGCGCCTGCCTTGTGGGCCAGATCTGCAATGGCGCGGATGTCCAGCACATCCAGCATGGGGTTGGATGGGCTTTCCAGCAGCACGGCAGCGGTGGGTTTGGAAAGGGCTTCTGCCCATGCGTTCAGGTCTGCCCCATCAACAAACACGGTTTCCACGCCGTAACGGGGCAGCAGGTTGGCCACAATCCAATGGCAGGAGCCAAACAGCGCGCGGGAGGCCACAACCCGTTCACCAGCCTTGACGTGAGAGAGCAGAGCGGAGGAAACCGCGCCCATGCCGGTGGAGGTGGCTACACAGGCTTCCGCGCCTTCAAGGTCGGCCAGGCGGCGTTCCAGCGCGGTAACGGTGGGATTGGCAAAGCGGCTGTACTGATAGTGCTCCACCTCACCCGTAAAGGTTTTGGCGGCCTGCTCGGCATTGTCATACACAAAGCCGGAGGTCAGGAACACGGCTTCACTGGTTTCACCAAATTCCGTGCGTTCCAGGCCTGCGTGCAGCAGGCGGGTTGCGGGGCGCCAGGTGGAAGGGGTCTTGTTTTCACTCATAATGAGGTATCCGGTTCTTTCCTGCTCATGATGGCCTGAAGAGAAGCACGGACAATGAGGTGTTTCCGCTTCAGTCATACTTGCTCATCTGACCGTGGAAACCATGGGACAGGACACGCCTGCCCAAAGCCTCTTTAGCGCGTCTGTTTTACCTCGCCGCAAGCCGGCCGTACAAATCACGAGGGCCCAGCGCGGGAAAATAAAAGCACCAGACAGAAATGGTTATGCGAACTGCTCTGTGTTTCGTCAAGAGTGGAATAGAGCGGCACCAGCGTTGTGCCGAGAGGGAGGCTTGATAAAAACCTTTACAAGCCGCCTCCGCAAAAGAGGATGGCATGAGCGTTTCAAGGAGAAAGCAGATGGATGCGCCCGCCGTATGTCAGGCTCTGGTCTCGTGGGCTTTGACACAGCCCACCGTTCAGGGCGTGGCTCTTGTCGGCTCCTATGCCAGAGGCGCGGCACGTGCTGAGTCTGATATGGACATCATGATCCTGACCACCGCGCCGGAAGGTTATCGTGAAAATGGCGCGTGGGTGCGGGATGTTGCATGGCCAGCAGAGATGGGCCTACCGCAGCAGATACAGGATGAAGGTCACGGTGCGGTCTGGTCCCGCAGGGTCTGGTTTGCGGCAAAAGGGGATGAAGTCGAACTGAGCTTCGGTTTGCCCTCATGGGCAGACACAACTCCACTGGACGGGGGCACCTATCGGGTTGTGTCTGACGGCTGCCGCATCCTGTATGACCCGGCAGCCTTGCTGGAAAAACTTCTCCGCGCCGTGCGGCAGAGCTGAGGAGAGAGAGATGTTCTCTCACCCACTCTGCGCCGCCTGATTGGCGGATACGGAAAAAGCTACAGCAGTTCCTGAAGAAGCGGAATAAACGGCAGATCAGCTTCGGGCATCTGATACTGACCGAGATCTTTTGGAGCAACCCACGCCAGCGCCTGTCCCTCACGCGGTGTAGGGGTGCCACTCCATCTGCGGCACAGATAAAGCGGCATCAGCAGATTAAAGGCACGGTAGCTGTGTGAGGCAAAGGTGAAAGGAGCCAGGCAGGCGCGTGAAACGTCCAGCCCAAGTTCCTCTTCCAGTTCACGGATCAGCGCGGCTTCCGGGGTTTCTCCGGCTTCCACTTTTCCACCGGGGAATTCCCACAGCCCGGCCATGCTTTTCCCTTCCGGGCGGCGGGCCAGCAGAATGCGGCCTTCCTTGTCAATCAGCGCCGCAGCGGAAACCAGAACAAGCCGTCGCACTGTGGCAGGCTCCGGGTTCGGGTGGGTGGTGTGATCCATGTCTGCGCGTGTCATTTCAAAAATCTGCACAGGGTAGTCCTTGCCCCGCGCCACAAACATCTGTTTGTCCGTGCCAATGGGCTTGAACCCAACGGTGGCAAGCACGCGGGCGGAGGCCACGTTATCTTCCGCAACAGTGGCGCGCAGGCGGGTGATATCCAGATTGGCAAAGGCCCAGCGCGCCACGCGGCCTGCGGCCTTGGAGGCAACGCCAGCCCCCCAGTAGGGGCGGCCAACCCAGTAACCCAGTACGCCAACGCGCCCTACCTGTGGCAGGGTTTCAATGCGCAGCCCCACGCAGCCCAGAAAACGGTCCTGCGCGTCCAGAATGGCAAAATGGTAGCCTTCCCGTGCCCGGTGCTGGTCAAGGGTGGAGGCAATCCAGTCATCCGCCAGTTCACGCGGGTAGGGAAAGGGCAGGCGGCTGAGCATGCGCACCACCTCCCAGTCATTGACCAGGCGGTGGAGGGCAGTGGCATCATCTGGCAGAAGGGGGCGCAGCCGGTAGGGCGGCGCCTCAAGCATCAACGAGACGATATCATGCATTTTTGGCGGGTGCGGGTGGAACCCCACATTCTGCCAGCAGCCCCCGCAGGGCGTTGATGACAGGGAAGACCTCCACATTGTGGTCTCCGCCCAGTTCGCGCCATGCGTTCTGTTCCAGTTCCACAATTTCACGGTCTTCGGCAAAAATCCGTTCCGTGAAGGCGACAAGGAACGGCCATGCCAGTTCCAGAACACCCGGCATTTTGGGCCGCTTGACGGAGAGCAGACCAAACGTGCGGTTCGTCAGTTCCTCGGCATCCTGCGGGGTATAGACAATCCACAGGTCCATCACCGGGTCTTCATCGCCCGTCTGGATGCGCAGGGTCTGATACGGATATTCCGTGCGGATGGTCATGACATCGCGGTGCTGGAACTTCTCGGAAGAATCCCGCCGCTCGCCAAAAATCAGCGCTTCACCCAAAGGCTGCTTGCCGCTTGTGCGGGCAAAGGAATAACGCGCTTCCACCAGACCGGCTTCGCGTTTCTGGCCCAGAAAGCGCGGGCGCATCTGGCCCATCTGCTTCATGTGCATGAACTGGTGGTTCATATCCATCAGGTTTTCATGCATGAAACTGTAGTGGCATTTCACTTCTCGCCCGAAGGAGCGGGTCTTGTAGCCAGCGTCTCCCACACGGGCCAGACGCGGAGCGAGCGGAACCGTGTCTGCTTTTTCCGGATCACCGGGGAAGATGAAGATCAGGCCGTCCTGTTCCCGGCAGGGGAAGGTACGCACGCCGTTGGGCAATTTGCCCTTGCCCAGATAAGGCACATCAATGCAGCGGCCTGAACGGCCATAGGCCCAGCCATGGTAACAGCATTGCACGGACTGTCCGTTTACTTTGCCTTTGCTGAGGGGTACCTGACGATGAGCGCAACGATCTTCAAGTGCGAAAATCGGCCCTTCATCCGGGCGGACCAGGGCAATAGGCGTGCCCGCATACCGTGTGCCAATGGTCTTGCCAGGCTTCAGTTCCTTCGACCACGCAACAGGATACCAGAAATCCGGATTGGACCGGATGCGCCGAAGGTCCGTTTTAAGGGGATCCGCGCCGTGCGTTTCGGTTTGGGCTGGGGTATCGGTCTGAACGGTGTGGTCCATCTCGCCTCAATCAAATGAATACCAGGGCTGCGTCACTCTGATGCTGCCGTATCGCGACGCATGCAACCTCATATCACACAAAGAGGCAAGGCGTGGAAGCAATAGCGCGTCGTTAGGCTGTTTTTGGCGTGGGGCGGGGCAGCGGGCCTTCACGCTTCAGACCGTGCCAGGAAATCAGGCTGTCCCCCAGAAACAGGCCCAGCGCGCCCACCGTACAGGCCAGCGCCGCGCCGAACAGGAACACCAGCCAGTTGGCCACGGAAGAGTCCCGCACGCTGCCCATGAACAGGACAAACGCCGCCCCGCAGGAGGCTGCTCCCCCAAGGCCACCGGCCAGAATGGCGGCATCCAGCATCAGGGTGCGGCGGTGCAGGCGCACCAGATGCCGCTCAAGGATCCTGTTGCGGACCATGTCATCATTATCATCCGTCAGCAGGGCGTTGGCCTGTTCTATGTGGTCTGACACGCGCGCCAGCCGCGTATTGAACANGTCTGACACGCGCGCCAGCCGCGTATTGAACAGGTTCAGCAACGTTCCGATGCCCGACAGCATGAACACAGGTGTCAGGGCAATCTGGATAATGTGGGCTACGCTATCAACAGGTTCAGCAGCAATACCTCCAAAAACGGGGAGGGCCATAAAGCAGGTTCCTTGGTACTATGGGCAGGCAGTATGAGAAGGAGCTAGCGGCCTTCCGCCAGTTGGGCTGTCAGATCCTCAATGAACTGAAACGCCACCCGGCCGGAGCGCCCACCGCGGGTAATGGCCCACATATTGGCCTGAGCCGCAAGATCCTCATCACTGATGGGAAGGGCGCGTTCTCTCGCATAGGTGCGCACCATGTCAAGGAACACATCCTGCGGGCAGGCGTGAAAGCCCAGCCACAACCCGAACCTGTCAGAGAGCGAGACTTTCTCCTCCGTGGCTTCTGAGGGGTTGATGGCAGTTGCGCGTTCATTCTCGATCATGTCACGCGGCATCAGGTGGCGGCGGTTGGAGGTAGCGTAGAACAGGACATTCTCCGGGCGGCCCGCAATACCACCATCCAGCACGGATTTCAGGGCTTTGTAGTCACGGTCTTCCTTTTCAAAGGACAGATCATCACAGAACAGGATAAACCGGCGGGAGCTTTCACGCAGCATGGCCAGAAGCTCCGGCAGGGTGGCCAGATCTTCCCGCTGAATTTCAATCAGTGCCACGCGGCCCTTGCCGGGTTCGCACGGTTTGCCGTCCACACTGTTGACCAGTGCATGTGCGCCCTTGACCAGTGAGGATTTGCCCATCCCGCGAGACCCCCACAGCATGGCGTTGTTGGCGGGCAGACCACGCGCAAAGTGCTCGGTATTGTCCAGCAGCGTCTGGCGTTGGGAGTCCACGCCCTGCAGCAGGGTGACGGGCACATGCGCCACATGGGCCACTGGCAGCAGCTTTCCCCCTTCCGGATGCCACACAAACGCATCAGCCTTGTTCACGCCCTCAAGGCTGGGGGGCGGGGGGGAGAGGCGTTCAAGCGCTGAGGCAATACGTTCCAGAACAGAAAGCTGGGGTGTGGTCATATCCATCAGTCTGGGGTCCTTACAGCTTACAACGGGGTCTTTGGCCGGAAACCTAAGCCAACATGAGCGTTGAAGAAAGCGCCATTCCGCACACAGACGCTTGACGCGCGAGCAGCGAAAATTATGGTCAGCCACTCTGTTGATGCAACCAGCCTTCTGGAAGGCCCGCCATAATGTCTGATTTCTTTATTTCCACAGCTTACGCGCAAACGGCCGGAGGGGGCGGCGGCATGTCCAGCATTATGTCCTTTCTGCCGTTTGTGGCGGTGTTCGCCATCATGTATTTTCTGCTGATTCGCCCGCAGCAGCAGCGGCAGAAGCAACTGCGGAATGAGCTGAAAACCCTGCGCCGTGGTGATCGTATTGTTACAGCCGGTGGCGTAGTGGGCGTTGTGCAGAAAAGCCGTGAAGACGCTGCCGAGGTGGAAGTTGAAATTGCGCCTAACGTGCGCGTCATGGTACTGCGGGACACCATTACCACGGTCCTGACCAGCACGGCCAAGCCGGCCAATGATGCTGCGCAGCCTAAAAAATAAGCCCAAGGCCTCATAGCCTCGGTACGAAAAAAGCGGGCATGGTCCCGCTTTTTTTGTCTGGCTTTCCCCTTTGTCCCCCTTGGGGCTGCGAGAGTGCGACACCGGCGAGCGTGCCGCCGGGGAATCAGCCGCGCGGGCGGCACTTCCTCCGCAGGGCGGCCCATCCTTTGAATAGGCTATTGCGGCCCGGCATCTCAAAAATCTCGTCTGGCCCATGTGGGTCCAGAATTTCATTGTCAGCCAGCCATTCCTCAATGCCTGACAGAGCGGGCACATGGTAAGGGGTCAGCGTGCGGCCGGGGGAGCGCAGCCGCTCAATAGTTTCAATCAGGGAGCCTGTCTGCTCCAGCAGGTCTGCCACTTGAGCAGGGGTGACGCCCAGATGCTCGGCCAGCAGATCATTCCGCAGTGCTGCAATTTTTGGGCCAGATGATGCGTTGTCCCCTTCATCCGTGCAGAGAAGGACATCGCATTCGGTATCCAGCCGCAGGGAACGGTTGTTGAAATTTGAGGAACCAACCCGCAGGATATCGCTATCAACCACAGTTACCTTGGCATGAACGTAAATGGGCGCGCCTCCCTCCGTTACCGGATGGTAGAGGCGGAAGCGGCCATGCGTGTCCAGCCGTTGCAACGCCTCAACCAGTCTGGCGCGGGCGGTATCCATGGCCACAGGCTCCAGCCAGCCTTCGGCTGAAAGTGGATTGATGACGACTATTTCCGGCCCGTCTTTTTCCGTCAGGCGTTTTGCAATGGCATGCGCCACCTTTCGGGACGCAAAATACTGGCTCTCAGCATAAATGAATCGCTGTGCACGGGCGATGAGGCTCAGATAGGCCCCTTCAATTTCATGGCAGGGGGCTGTGTCTTCCATTTTGGGAATGGTGCGGGCTATGCCCAGCCTTACGGCCTCAAAGGCGGGGGTAAACCCCTCGGGCCAGCATGTATGTCGGCTGGCGGGCAGGGGCAGACAGTCGCCTGTTACGGTCTTCCAGCGGTCACGGGCCAGATCTCCAATGGCGCGGGCTGCTTTTCCATCAAACATGCTGGTGGCGTCGTGCCAGGGTTTCAGCGCTGCGCCATCCGGGCTTTTGCGTCGGGGGTCATGATCCCGATGTGCGCGGGTATCCCATCGCCCTACGGTCATGTCTATTCCGCCACAGAACGCAAGCTGGTCGTCAATGGCGACAATTTTGTGATGCTGCGAGCCCGAGAACGGGTGTTTTCCATCCAGCCGCAAGGTAATGCGGGGGTGCATGGCCCAGCGGGCAAGGGTGCGCAGTGAGCGCCAGCATAGCAGGGACTTGAGTGCGCCCGTATCCCAACGGAGCAGCCGGATTTGCAGCGTGGGGGTTCTTTCTGCAAGCCAGAGAATGAACGCACCCAGCGTGGCGGGCTCTCCTTTTTCGGGCTCGCCAAATTTTATGCGCGGGTCAAAATCCCAGCCCAGCAGCAGAATACTGTGCCGGGCCTCCAGCATGGCGCGACGGGCTGCCACAAAATAATCAGCAGCATCAATAATAACGGAAAAACGGTCGGCATCCTCAACACGCCAGCATGTTTTTCCGGGCTGCAAAAGCTGCCTGTCCCTCATATGCCGGTGGTGTCCTGCCGTTAGGGGTGTGCCTGTTCAGGGCGGTGAGACGCGTGGTGGTTTACGCGGTATGGCTTGTAAGCTGTTTTTCCAGCGCTGGTCCAGCCATCGGGCTGCTGGACGAGACCAGAACCGCGCAACAACCGCCCCTAATCCCCATGAGGCCCCTACCACGGCCGGGTAGAGCGCCAGGCCCAGCCCCTCCGCTGTGCCTCCTGCCGCCGTAAACAGGGTAACGGCCGGCATGACAACAAACATATGGGTCAGATAGATTTCGTAGCTGAGGCGGCCAAAACTTTGCAGGCAGCCTGTTCCCCAGCGAGGGGCCGTGCTGTGTCCGCTGCGCGCTACATGTGTCAATCCGATCAACATCAGCGCCACCCCACCAGTGAGATGGGGTGGTTGCCGTCCTCCCCGCACGGCATCGCAATGTGCCAGAATGGTCGTTGGAATAAACGACTGCGCGAAAGGACGGCAGATGAAGGATACAGTGATAGGCGTTGATCTGGCAAAGAACATTTTCCAGGTTCATGGAGCTTCGCGTGCGGGCGAGGTGATGTTTCGCAAAAAGCTGCGTCGTCAGCAGTTTATGCAGTTCATGGCCACGCAGCCGCCTGCTCTGGTCGTTCTTGAAGCGTGCGGGAGCGCGCATTACTGGGCTCGCGAACTGGCAGGAGCTGGTCACGAGGTCAGACTGATCGCTCCGCAGTATGTGAAGCCTTTCGTGAAGCGCCAGAAGAACGATGCTGCTGATGCGGAAGCGATCGTCATTGCGGCCCGTCAGCCGGAAATGCGCTTTGTCGAACCACGCACTGAAGCGCAGCAGGCGCGTGGCGTTCTTTTCCGGGCCCGGCAGCGTCTGGTGCACCAGCGCACGGAACTGGTGAATGCCCTGCGTGCCGTTCTGTATGAATTCGGTCTCGTCGTGCCACAGGGGATTGCGCATATCAGACACATTGAAGCCATGCTGGATGAGGCGGTTCTGCCAGAGGCTGTGAAGCAGGAATGCCTTGATCTGCTGCGACAGATTTCGGAGCAGAGTGTGCGGATTGATGTCAGAACAAAGAAGATCAGGATGCTTGCCCAGGAAAGTGAAAACACCTGCAGATTGCAGAGCATGCCTGGA
>VNJM01001889.1:0-10366 GCA_008042475.1 Drosophila kanapiae | reverse complement strand
TGAAAATAAAAGTTATTGCGTAATTTTTATATAAAAATTGATACTTAATAATTATTACTAATTTTTTATTTTTAAAATTAATTTTAATTATTAAAAATCAATTTTTTTCGTAAAAATTAAGAAATATCTTTTATTTTGTAATATGTTGCTTTTTTAATTATAACCGTTACAGTCCCTGGTCGAAACTGTCGAGTACTTCTAAGAGTAACTGCAAACTTTATATCGTGTAAGAGTGAAGCAGAGTTGACTAGGCCATTAATTATTTTATAAAGTACTAATGTCATTATTGTATGTTCGTCGGTCTTGCAGTGTTCTTTGGTGACCATACTTTGCATACTGGGGGACCATGAATAATATTTAAGCAAAGATCGAACCAGGGGATCATCGATCTTCTTATCTTGTGCCGAACGTTTAATGAATCAGTGAATCAAGTTAACTAATGAATTATAAAGAACACCAAGGTTAGATATAAAAAAAGGGTCAATAGAAAATAGAACACATAACTTAGAACGGTAAAAGAACATAACACTGCATTTCGTTTGTTTTTAATGGGCATTCGGTTTTTAACATCGTCAACTGAATGAATCCACTATTACAGGAGGTAAATCATTGATAAATAAATCAAAGAGATTTCCCAATAGACTACCTTGTGGAATTACCTAAGTGACGAGGACACTTTTAGAAGGAGAGCTTTAAATAATTATTTTTGGGTGCGGTTAGATAACTACATTTTGAGCCAGTTTACTAGAATATTGAAAAAACCAAGCTGAGGTAGCTTTTTTAGCAGTAGATCGTGATTAATCGAATCAAACGACTTGCTAGAATCTCTGACAACGGCGTTGACTTGAAATTTTAGCTTAAAGACGTTCCCGATGAAAGATGTGAATTCTAGGAGGTTGGTAGTAGTGGACCGGCGAGGTGATAATCAACTCAAGCAATTTGGAAAAACACAGACTTTCGCGATCCCCCGAGTCAAGATTTTATTAAAGAGAGGATAAATCCACAACAAAGTTGTGTTTTGTACACTAAAATTAATGTTAGCCCATATGTGCCGTTTAACCAATGTTTTAGATGTTTCAGGCTTAGAAACTTTGCTCAGTGTTGCATGCAGCAGGATCAGATATGCAGTATGCATAATAGAGAGCAATGCCCACAGTTACTTTGGCGTATGATATGTATTAAATCTATTATCCTTGAAAACCTTTCCCGTAATAAAACAAAATTAGGTACGCTTCTCTTTTTCAAACACTTGTTGAAGTTAAAACAAGCGACATTACCCAATTTCCTCCGCCATCAACCTTTCAGAATGGTAGCTTATCATATTTACGATATTTATCATATCGAACAACCCCTTAACAAAGTGGTTACAAAATTTCTTAATAAGGTAAATGAAAAGAATAATGCCCTCCCAACGAAAAATGTGTACACACTTAAGTACAAATTCAGCTAATTTTTCTTCTAGTCTTACAAATGCAGTTCTTGAAACTGGCATTTGAAACATCTAACTTGGAACCTGAATAAATATATATTTTTGTATATAACTATAACTATATATATTTATAGAAACTAATTAAGTTGCTTACATTTTCAGTTATTTGTTTTTTTATATAATTTTTGAAGTGAAACTTCTTTATCGGCGTTGGAAAAAAATTTCCCGTCACATTTTTCGGTTACGCGTCACATTTTCCCGTTACGAAGGAGACGAACTGTTGCAAAAGGCTCCAATTAAGACCTTCGACCTTCGCCAACGACCATACTACTCTGAATATATCGGTTCTCGTCCGATCACCGAAATTAAGCAGCGTCGGGCGCGGTTAGTACTTAGATGGGGGACCGCTTGGGAATACCGCGTGTTGTTGGATTCGTCCAATAACTTTTTGAAGTGAAACTTCTTTTTTGTATTAATGTCTGTGATAATAAAATCCTTTTGTTTAAACTTTATCTAATTTAGCTTTATTAAACCAATTTCTGGAAAGTTGCATGTAGTTGCAAAATAAGGCTGTGAAAAATAAGGCCATAAAGAAGTTTCACTTCTTACGTGTGTACACTAGTACACGCACACATTTTTTTTAACAGAGAGGGAAGAAACCAGTCGGACTATTTATAGTAGTTCCTATAATTAAAAAAAATGTAATTAAAAAATCAACAGAAAACGACGAAAACTGTTCTGTCTTTAATGACAAATTTTAACATAAAAGATTGATTTATAATTTCATCTGAATAAAAATAATACTTGCATTCTTGTAGTTAAAGTCGATCTCAGAAGGTCGTGCCTAAGGGTGGACGTGGAACCAAACGTAGTTTGAACGAACATTTGAAGGATCATATTAGTTTGATTTGATTTGGAATTTTTTTCTTGATGTGTTGAACTGAAGAGTGGCACTAATCATCATTATAAAGGTAACACTATCTACATTTTTGTTACCCTATATTATTGCACGTGACTCTTAATGGACTTCTTCTAAGATTAAAGTGAGAATTTGACGATATGTCCGCATTGAAAGTCAAGTTTATTTAATGCACATTACCCGAAATAATTCTTCAGGCGCTGATAAGTTTTTATGGCAGCAAATTATGAAGAAATTACCATAACATTAATTTTGCGCCAGCTATCTGGAATATCACCATTGATGTATTCCTGACCTTTAGCTGAGGGTGGATTGCGGAAGTTCTGGAAGTCAAGTAGCTCATTAACAGTGAAGGGGGAATCTTTATATGTACATAACTAAATGGTCAAATGGGAGA
Organism: Drosophila kanapiae; assembly: GCA_008042475.1. Taxonomy (NCBI): domain Eukaryota; kingdom Metazoa; phylum Arthropoda; class Insecta; order Diptera; family Drosophilidae; genus Drosophila; species Drosophila kanapiae. The sequence goes on along the minus strand of VNJM01001889.1, from coordinate 7,621 downwards.
TGTGACTATCTAGTTAAGGTATTTTCTATGCTCAGAGTCTGATAGTGTGCTTTTGGAAGGCTTAATGTGTTTCTACAGCTTTAGCGAGTTAATTTTATGCCACATATCCTTTGATGAGGATGGGTTTAAAATCGCTTCAGCTAATTCGTTCATATTGATATATTTTCTTTATTTATAGAAATAATTATCGAACTTTTTATTACTATTGATGTATTCAACAGCATCTGAATGCCGCTTAGATTTATAATATTTTTTTCCTACCTGTATATATTTCTTTATTAAAGAAGTTTGTCGCAGTTTTCGTCCCATTTTTAGGTATATACTTATTGTAAGCGTCAATTAAATTGCTAGAGTGGATTGTTTTAGCTGTCGATTTTGCATTTTCTATTCTCGTAATTGGCAAATTTGAAAAGTCTTTAAAAATTTTGTTGTGATCAGGGTTTTTTGATTTCAAATGCTTAATTTTGGTGATCGGACGAGAACCAATGTATTCAGCGTGGTATGGTCGTTGGCAAAAGTCGAAGGTCTTAACTTGAACCTTATATGGCACACTTCGTCCCATATTTCCCATATTTCTATATTTCAGGGTGCAGGCGGTCCTTTGCCATTGGGATAGTAGAAAGATGCTTGCTGCCTAACCAAAATATTTATTTCGAGCGAAAATATAAGAATATTTTCACTTTATGGCGAAAAACAAGCAATTTAATGGGAATTAATATTTGGAAATTGGCAAAAGTGAAAGAATAGTACAAAAAAAAAATTTTCTGGGAGGCCGGCGAGGGAAAAAGTAAAAAAAAAAATTATTGGACGAACGAAGCCAACAACACGCGGTATTCCCAAGCGGTCCCCCATCTAAGTACTAACCGCGCCCGACGCTGCTTAATTTCGGTGATCGGACGAGAACCGATGTATTCAGCGTAGTATGGTCTTTGGCAAAGGTCGAAGGTCTTAACTGGAGCCTTATGCCACACTTCGTCCCCTTCGTAACGGGAAAAAGTGACGCGTAACCGGAAAATGTGACGGGAAATTTTTTCCAACGCCGATAAAGAAGTTTCACTTCAAAAATATGTTTCGTAGGAAATACAATTGATAATAATATATTAAATGTTTTAAACATTTCCTTGCAGGTGCCTCAGAATCAAAAAGTTACGCTATTTGAAATAAAATGTCCTTAAGAGGAGTTTGGTGTGGCTTGATGCTGTTTGCAAGGAAATACTCCACGACGACGGCTTAGCCCGGCAAAACAAGTGCAAATCGTCCTTGAATTCAGAAAGGAACTCAACGCAGCCGATCTGAAAAAAACGACTGAAATTGAAGGAAAATATAAAAGAATTAAACCTAACAATTGTATTTATGATGATATTTGTAGGCATCATTCGTATGAGTGGGAACATTTATACGCTTTTAGATTTCCTTTAGAAATCTAGCCATTCAGGCGACTCGTTCGAATAATTGTCAAATTCCTGAAGCTCGGGCCTCGTAAGCAAGATATATATTTTCAGTAGTTCGCGGAACACTAATCAAACAACACAGAAAGGCAACATTTTTTAGCAAAAAAATGTACTGCACAAAATTTGTAAAATTTCGAAGACCGTTGAAGCAACGAAAAGTAAATAATATACTTTTGAGAATTTGGAAATATAGTCCGTTGTAGAAACGCGAGATGTCGAACAGCTTGCCCTTCTGGAACGGTCAGCCGGTGACCGCGCCGATCTATCCCCATATGGGTGACATTCAGCAGATAAACATCAACGCCGCGATGGATCGGCATCATCAGTGCTATTCTGGAGGAACTGGAGCTGGACATGGACTGATGCTGGGAATGGGCGACCTCCGATACATGAGCTGTCCACCGATGCCGACAAACTCCTTTTACCAGTCTCAGGTCCAGTACGGTCCCTGCATTGGGAGTGTCGAGGCCTTTTGCGTTTGCAACGGCATTAATGCCAGCACTCAAGGAGGCGGCTACTTTTTGTAGCAACAGAATACCGAGATACCAAGATGCCAGGATACTAGAAGCTTAATATACACTACAATAAATATTTGTTATCTCGTAATTACCCCCTCTGCATCTCTGATACTTATAGCACTGCTGCTCCCCAATGATAGCAGTCGTAAACTGTTGGAAAAAATAAATTTCGTATATATGAAATAGTACTATCAAACCATAGAATTACAAAAGAAAAAACTAAGTTTTGTAAAATTTTTATTTTTTGATATGTTCAAAATATTTTAATTTGTGCCGAATCTGCAGCTATTGACATTATCTCGGGTGCTCCAGAAATCACTATGGATTTTTTAAAGCTGTTTAAAAGTATGCAATGCATTTCTTAGGTACCAAATTCAATGTTGGTTTATTTTACGATATAACATGTTGCAGCATAATTTTGGACAGGATGATGTCTTACCTGTTTGTACAATTTATCATTCAAAATCAAAATTTCGTAAAAGTGCAAAATACGATATCCATACCTGTGTCGATACACTTATTGACTGGCCCGTGCAATGTAAAGGCTTAAAAAGATGTTTAATTTTAGGAAATGTTAGTTTTTTTAACCATAATGTAGCTTTGGCATTTATTCGATTTGACTCAAAATTTGAGTGACCATCCAGGCTCCAATTAAACCAAGTTAAACCTCATTCGTCTGTGTTTTTCCAACTAAGTTTAATGCGATGTCTTTTAATATTCCATGGTGTTAGTTTTTAATCTCTGGCAATAACTGTTTGAATAGTACGCCCAGAAGCTAATACTTTGGACTTTCATTAATTTTGGCACAGAGTCTAGGGACTTAGACGCTTTTCTTGAAATTATTCGTTTATTCGCTATTCGTTTTGTTCTCCCATACTTGTCTCCATTCTTTATGATAATGACTTTTTTTTGATGAATGGACAGACAGTAATTTGATTTAGGTGGTCCCAAAATTAGAAATTCTGCGATAAATATAATATGCAACGAATTTCTGGCAAAGTGGGCTACCTTAATACATCTCTTGTTACTAGTTTTGTATTTTATTAAAAGCTAGCAAAGTTTTATTTTTCATTCACAATATAAAAAAAAAATGTTCCATAATTTTACATCAACGGGCCTGGGACATTTTGAGTGTTTACTACATACAGTTTGTCCGTGTAATCAGAATAAGTTTAAACCTAATATGGCAAAACTGGCTACATAACGCGTAGTATAGTATCGTCCGATGAATGCATTATCCCTTGTGCTGGCCCTATTCCTGGTCCACTATTTATGGCGAGCCACGACGCCGTTTGATTGCAAATATTATTTTACTTTATGTCAACTCTTCCACTGCCCCTTTGCCCTTTTAGTGCCATCAAATGCAAATGTTTATGGCAGGATGCTGGCTCCTCAGTCTGCATTTGACATGCCGATGGGGCTGCATTTATATATGAGCGTGGGGGGTATTTATTATCCAACTATGGCACCTGGCCCTGCCCAGGCAAGATGGACACGCTGCAAGAATTTAATATTCCCATTTCTGCATTTTCCCTGTTTTATTTTGAATTCCACACAAATTCAAAAAATGTAATAAAACTCCTTTCCATTTAATGTCAAAAGTTGAGCTAAAAAGAGAACCCTAGAAATCCGAATTGCATTAAGATTTTATTTTTTAAAAAGCTTTAAATAAAAGACCTTGTCTTACTTTAGGGTCATAGTGGATTAATGTTCGGATCATTATTTTGAAGTCTCCTTTCATTTATTGGAGAACTACCAAAATTTGAGTAATTAGTAACTTTTCCGAATAATAACAAGTTACTTAAGCGAATTTATTGGCTATCCCATCGAACAATTGAAGCCACTGCAATCCCAGATAATCCACCGTTTGTCCCAGATTTATCTTATACTCTAACGAATTGTGTATTCATTTTGCATTTTCGCAAATTTCGTCTTGAGCTGGGAAACTTGAAAAACAAAACTTTACCCATTGCACACAGATGTCGGCGGACATGTCAGATGGAGTGAGACAAGGGCAATGGCCAATGGGGGCGTAGCCCACGGCTCCGACCCTCATAAAACTTTGAGAGTTCGAAAACAATGGTATAAGTCATTATGCCCTTGCAGAGGGTGTTCTATTTTTGTCATGATATTTGCAACGCAGTAAAGGAGGCACCTACGACCCCAAAAAGTATATATGTAAATATATTTTAGATCAGCATCACCAGCAGAGTAGTTCTAGCACAAAAGATATTGTTGTCCGTTTAAAATTAAATTCAAAATGTAATGATAATGATAATGATGTAATGATAATGAAGAGATTTTATTGAATATCGAAAAAAAATATCAAAGATATGCCAATTTAGTCGGATAGTTTCTGTAGCAGCTCGTGGTTGTGGATCTCAAAGTTAAATTTCATCAAAGTGATCAAGATTATATTCTATATCTCTTGTATAACTATCTGGTTGATATTAATAAATATTAAGTTGTAAATAGATTTAATTGTAATATAGGTTTTAGATTAATATATGCTATACATTTATGCAAGGGAATAAAAACTTCGACTTCGCCCGAAAGTTTTCTTTTCTTACTTGTTTTTAATTGCCTTTTATCGAACGCATGAATGGGTATATTTCTTTGGTAATTGGAAAACATTTTCCTGTCATGCGCTCCTACAAAAAGATGTCTAATCATTAACAATAAGATCAAGAAAAATGTTTTAATATTATGGGCAATCATTCTATGCCCAGTAGTAAATAATTTAGAAAATAGTAATTTTTTTTTATATACACAATAAATGTATATTAGATAAAATGCCAAATATCAAACATTTATTTCATTAAGGTAGCTAATTTTTGTCTGTTTTTATGCCAAGTGCACTTACATACACCGTCCGCGCTTTTAAGCCAACTCCCGCTATTTCGGCTGCTTGGCCACACTCAACTTATTGGTGTCAAAGTCTTAAAAATGACTCGCACCGCCACACAGTGGGACACAGTGTCTTTAAAAATGGTATATAATTATTTTTGTTATGCATTACAAGCACTACAACGTTTTCGAAAACGAAAGACACTTGTTATGCATTCCTTAAGATAATAGATTTAAATAATTTTAAATATTATTTATATAAAACAATATATATAATATTTACTCTTAATTTTAATGTTTAATGCTAACAGCAACAACAAAGTACATAATTTTATTATTGTTTAAAAAGAGCTAAGGCAATAATTGAAATTTGGAAATTTTTCTCTATATAATGAGTTTATAATAACGTTTATTTGCACAATATTCCACCTATAAAATCTATAAGATCACCCCCAACTATTCTTGTAACTGAGTCATATATATGTATACATTTATGTATATATTGTATTAGTTATATATACATATATATTGCTAATATACAAGAAATTAATGTAATTACTTTAACAATGTCTAATTGAAATAAATCTCGATTCAAAATGTGATCTTATACCCCACTGTTACCATCACTGGCATGACAGACATTCTGACCACCGCTGCCGCAAACTTTCCTCTCGTTAGCGGGCCCTATGCCAAGTTGCAGGCCCCTCCCGTTGACCATTGGCCGTGCGGCGTGCGCCTAACTAATGCAAGTTACTTACCTACGGCCCCCCTTACCTGCAGATTTATGGGTCAGACTATTAATCAAAGACAACAGCAGGTCCTGGTCCTGGCCGACGACCGGGTCGGGATCTGGCTCCTGGCCCGGGTGATTGCTGCCCTCGGGCAAAGCCACAAATGTATGCCGACTGCTCCGCTTGAACATTACATTTTTGGAAATTGGCTGGCGAAACTGTTGAGATTGCAGATGGCTGAAATATGAGTTTGGTTTTTGGCCGAATGAAGAAGAAGGAGGAGGAGGACAAGATGCTCGTCGATAATTATTGCTGCCACGTGGCAGCGAGGGGAGGTGTTTGGAGAAGGTACCCTTCAGTCGTGAGGCGATGTCTGCGATGGAGAAGGACGCAGGAGAATTGAGTCGGCGTCAGACTCTGGCACAAATCCATTTTATTTTCCCAGCTGCATTCGGGTCTTTGCATATTGACAGGACACATGCTTGTCGACAGCCCTCGTCCCTGTCCTTTGATGCGTGTATAGTAACGAAAAATACATAGTTCGGAAGCCTTTTTCAGTATGTAGAATCTTAATCCAAATACATATCTAATATATAAAATTCTAATGTCACGGTGTGTGTCACTATACTCATCCGAAATGGCTCGACCGATTTTCGAGAAATTTTGCGTACATATTCGTTAGGGCTATCTATTTTTCATCTTCATATTAATGTTGTATTGTGTATCAATCGTAGCAGTGAAGGTTATACGTATTACTTTCATTTTTGTGTCCACACGTGTTATTATCTCTCGCCAACAACGGCCATTACCGTACCGGTATATTTATTTACATAACATTTTTTTGCTAATAGTTTCAAACACAATCGAAAGTGTGCACGCAATTGATAACCATCCGTGCTTTATTATTGTGAAAGGTTAGTCAAATAATACGCAAATGAATATATGTTCTATGAATATGTTCTATCTACAGTCAGCAATGCCAAGAAAACGCAAGGGGGAGAATTTGAGTCGTCGAACGGTCAATTCTAAAGTAGCGCGAGATATATATATGTATATATATATCATTCCCAGAACAGTAGAGAGTAAACATTTTTATCTTCTACTGACAACTTGATTTAGGCAATTTAAAAAATTAAAGTGTAGTCAAGTGAAGTCGATATGTTTTCAATCATAATAAAACTCCAATATAATCTTAAGAAGAATATTCCATGAAGGTATTAATAATGAATGTTCAAGGCCCTTCCGTCTATGGGGATAGACGCCTCTACTACCTGGGGACATATTCCATTTCCCAGTGATTTCGCCACGACGCTGGCCTACATTTGCATAGGTTTCTTGTGCGTGCGGAGGGAAAAGTGTGGCCCAGAAAAGTGGGCGGTTTGGAAATCTGTGGACGCAGCAGAGCGAGAATTGCAGCTAGTTTGTCTTGCACTTGCGACTGTCGGAGCAACTGTCAGGACATTGTCGCATTGATGAAGCCTCCTTTATGAGGGGGATTTTGCCAAGGGCGAATCCATAGAACGGATTGCATTGGGGGTATGTGAGTAAGCCTGCCAAAGGATTTCGCATCAATCACACAGCGCCATGTGTCGCCTGCTTGAAAGGACAATAACAAGGAAGGCAAATAAAAGCGGAGTGATACCCAATCCCAAAGGAGTGTTTATCCCGAAACTTTCGGCCCCTCAAAGTTTACATTAGCGCTTACTTGACAAATTGGCGAGTCAAGTGAATCGGTGAATTGGCAAAACGAAGCCGATCCAATTATCCGACGTCTGCATTTTTTATTTGTTACCCCCTCTGACTTTCCTTCTTTTTTTTATGACTCGGAGGGGCAAGGAACACGTGCTAACTCGGATGGCTTACCCGCTTCCAGCGAGAGTTTAGGTACATAAATCTTCGCATCTCTGACGACGTTTGACAGGGGCACTCATATGTCATACTGATGTTGTTATCCAATATTTTATATCGCCCATATCCTATAGTCTGTATCCCCCTTTCTGCGCCTGCTTGTTGTGTATTTTATGTTTAACATCTTACAGCGACGCCAGCAGTTTGACAGTTATATTATTTATTA
>VNJM01000945.1:68986-79738 GCA_008042475.1 Drosophila kanapiae | reverse complement strand
ATAAAAAAAAAAAAAAAAAAAAAAAAAAAAAAAAAATATTTTTTGTTCCCCATCTATTTTATTTAATGGATATTTTCCTATCCTAACACTTCCTGATTATGTCCTCCTTCCTCGCTGTGAAATGGAAACAGGAGCCACATCAACAGCAGCAACAGCAACAGCAACAGCTGCGGCAGGAGCGACAACTGCAAGTGCAACGTTGGTGTTTATTAGCATGATTAACCCCGCCGCATTGGCGCACAAATTGCAAACGCATTGCATTGAATTTGGGTCAGCGGGGCGGATAATGAAGGGAGCCGGCTGGCAGCGGATTGGGGGCGTGGTTTTAGAGGGGTGGCAATGGTGGCGTTGGCTTAGAAAGGCGCACGATGTCAGAGCATCTTGTAATTTGATTTCAACGTCATCCTGGCAATTGGCGCCGCTGCTGTTTGCTGCCTGTTTGTGAGCTGGCTGTTAGCTGTTGGCCTGACATTTGCTGATTGCACCGGCCAGGCCAGGCCCGGCTATGCCAACAATGGATGGCCCCTTGCCCGCCAATTTGAGTGGCTCAAAGAAGCGAAGGCCAACCGAGTTAAAGGCCCGACCGTTATTAGTTTTTGGAGATGCACTTCAGAGAGCCAGCGAGTCACGCATTTCGGCCATAAACAAGTTGGCACGGGCACAAGAACAAGAACGACTTGTCGTACTTGGCTTGTTTCGTTTCATTTCCGGTTAACCACATCCTGCGTAATAAGCGGCACTTCCGCTCCACAATGGGCTTAAACTGTTTTTGTTTTTGGCGTTGCTGCTGATGCTGCTGCTGCTGCTGGCATTGTTGTTGGTTCTGGCCAGGTCTTGTTTTTATTGTAAGTCAAATTTTCGTTTCGGCCAGAAGACAGGAGGAAGAGCACGAACAGGACCCGGACCCAGATCCTGTCACTTCCGGACACCCACAAAAAAAGCAGAGCGAGAAAAATGTAATAGACAAGCTTGTTTCTTGTTTTGAAGTTTAAGGAATATAAAGTATACGTAAGTAGGATTTTTTTACCTTTAAGGAATTATCTACTTAATTGAAAGGAAAAGGAAACCATTATGTAAACAACCATTTAAGAAACCGTAACATAATTTTAATAGTAAATAAGTCGTACGAAAATCTTACCAAAAACATATCTAATAAATAGAATATTAATCCCTATTTTTTCGCAGTGTTGACAGTCGGCAGACCCAGAAATTTCTGGCCTTTGCATGTGAATGGCACGTTTGTGGGCACTTTTTGCCAGCCTCCTGCGTGCCATGCAAAATGGAGATGCCGCAAACTAGAGCTGGAACTGAAGGTGGAGACGAAGCTGGAGCCGGAGCTCGGAGCCGGAGCTGCATTTTTATTTGCATTTCACTCGATGGCTGCCAGAAGCCATTGTTGCTGTAATTGCCTGTGTAGGACATGGCACTTGGCTAGCCCAAAACGGCAGGACCACCCCTCGAGCAGCAATTGGAGTATTGTTTGTTTTGCACAGAATTGGTATGGTTTACGTTTAATGAATTCAACTCCATTTGCCATTTACCATTTTCCATTTACCATTTACCATTTGCCCGGCACGGCACGGCACCAGGGACCATTTTCGGTTCCTGATCCAGGAACTCCCGGTCCGAGTGCAAAATAGTCTAATTGTTGACATAATTAACCACGCCGTTACCCTGCACACTGGGAGCTGCAGCTTCTGGTCCTTTCATTAACATTTCGCACATCGCCTACGAATTGCGAGCGCAGCCAAAAACACTTAAATAATGCGCAATGGCAGTGTAATTGCGTTGCAAGTTTGTGGCAACAATGTGGCGTGCTCCGTGCTCCGTTCAGGACTTCAGGACTCGGGCCGGATGTGCGGTGCCACTTGAGATGCGCCCTGCACTCCCTGGCAACTGCCGCTATATTATAATAGACCCACTGCCGACCCAAACATATGTTGCACAATGATTTTATTTGCACGAATTAAGCAGCTCGAGACCTGAAATTGGCACAGTGGGTAGAAGTAAGATCTTTAGCAGTTTGTTAAATATATTATTTGGAAGCTTAAGTTAAAACTCGATAAGCAAACATGGTAAAGAATTATTGAATCATTTTCCATATAAGTTCATATACTTTTCATGACATTTGTTAGGTAATTGGAAGATTTCACCAAGTACTTTAGATTATTAAATTAAAAAAAATTTATGTAATACATTTTTCCCTTACAAAACTTGCTTCAACCACTGTCTATATCCTGGCGGATGTGGATGTCTGCCTGTGTGCTCCTGTGGCTGCAATGCGGTTGTGCATTTGTGCGTGTTGCCGCCATTGCGCCGTTGCAACATTAGTATGGATGTGCGTGTGTGTGTTTGCCAGCCGAGAGAACAGGTGGAGACGTAAAAGTCCTGGTCCTGGCCAAAAAAAAAAAAAAAACTCAAGCCAAGCCGTGGTGGCTGCACCTGGTTTTCAGTCGCCGCTGATGACAATGTCGGGGTTAACTGGCATTAATGTCATGCAGCCATTCTGCCGCTAAAGCCAGGCCAGGAAGTCGACGGCGAAACCGTCCGGAAAATTGTTGAAAAGCAATCGTCGTTGTCTGACTTCCAGACCTTGCGTGTGCCTACTCCTCGAATATCGTAGGATATATATAAACATGTTCAGTATGGCACATTCCTCTCGAGTTTTGGTCAGGTACAAAGTAAATATTTCAGAAATAGTTTTCAAAATGTTGCCAAGCCATAAAATGTCACAGAAAAGAACTTGCTTTTATATTCCAATCAGTTGTTGACTTGAAATCACTTTGAGATCTTCTTTTACTAACCAAATTTTAATTCCTACTCATTGGTAGGCAAATCTGTTGCTGTAAGGCTTTTTACCGATGGAGGGTGAGTGTGACGACATTCAAAAAGCGTCTTCCTTTTAAGGGAAATTTATTTTTTATAATATTTATGGAAGTTCAGAAGATATTTAAATGGCCTGCTTAGATTTAAAAAGAGACAAAATCTTATGCCTACGTTCTTTTGGGAGTACATAAGGCTCTAAAAATCCTTTCCACACTCTTGGGAAAATCCCACTCTGATCAATCCTTCCACACGGTTAGAGCTTAAATGTTTTTTCAAACGCCACACGCACTGCAAAACAATTTCCACCCACCTTTTGTTATCGACACCAATGACAAACCACTTTGTGCCCCATTTCCGCCCCCCACCCGGGAGCTATTAAGACCGAACAAAATTGGGCCAACTGGGTCAAAGTTCAGCAGCGAGTCAGTCTGTCAGCCTGTCAGGAAAAAATGGAATAGAAAATAGAAAAATAGAAACATTGAAATATTATGAAGGGAGAGCTAAGCCGTCTAGACGTGTGCCAAATGAAATCAAACATCGTATACTGATTTCGCGGCGTACCGTCGACGGTTGAGGCATATTGATTTTATATCATCGATGTGGGGGATACCAGAACTGGTGCGTGCTGCGATGCGTGTGCCACGGCGGCTGTCACGGTTCGACATAGCGCCGATTTTGGCCCAGTCCTTCGTCGACTTCCAGCCAAGATGCGTGCCCAGCGGCCCAATGCCCAGGAGCGCGAAAAACTGCGTCGCCAGCGCTCGGAGACGCGGCTCATTGTGGCCCGCTGCAATGAGCTAGGTGGAAATCGCCTTAATTCCAGGTTCCCTAATCTCCTAGGACTCTCTCTTTCACACAGGCTTCGAGTATGTGGTCAATCCGCCGGTGTGGCCCACGGTTGGGTTCCTCAGGAAAATCCGTAGGGATTCCGAGCACAATTTCGTCCGCGATAGCTACACGAAGGATCCGCCCGCGGCGGGGCCTGCTGACTACGATGTGCCCACAACTATTGGATTTAAGGTGAGCTTTGATTGATTATTTCACCTGGATTAAATTAATTTAAATAACGCTCTTCCGCAGTACCCTTCAAAGGCTGGTTTTTCAGCCTTGGCCAACAAAATGCCACGCCTGCCGGTCTCCCAGGAGCTTGGCTATCCGCCCATAGGCACCTATGCCACCGACTATCCCGGTACACAATATTCCTTCACCTTCAGAAAGGCAGTTGTCAAGGACCAAAAGTGGATGACACCAGGGTGAGTTAGCATTAGTCTAATTTTTAATAATATATTTGTAGACTTTTTGCTAAAAAGAATAGTGTTAAATGAGGAATGATTGCTTTGAACAAAATCTAGACTGCAGACGTTTTTAAAACCCTAAGAAATGTCTCATAAAGTTTGCAATGCAATTTTTTAGATAACAACTTCAGTGTAAGTGATTTGTAGCTTAATTTTGACACATTTTTAAAGGAATTTTTAAGCTACAAGTTATTTCCGTATCATTTCCGTATATTTTTTATATTATTTCTCTATAAAAAACCTATAAATCTAAATGAAAAATCGAATTTTACATGCAGCATAATTCTTCTGGGTTTTATAAAATTTAATTATTTGTTTGTAGAAATTTTGTAAGCAATTTCCCCGCCTTTCCTTCCAGCCCATCAACTTACACGCATCACCTCAACTATCCGGAGTGGAACGTGGAGATGGCCTTCGGCACCCGTCGCATCATTTGGCCATCTGTGGCGGTCTTCTGCAGTCCTTTAAACCTAGCCCGGTGCTCGGTGTGCGGTGAGAAGCCGGTGGGCGATTTCTTTCACAACTTTGCCAGCGACCAGGACATGTGTCGGCCGTGCATGAACGAAGCTGTGACCGCCATGAAAAAGTGTAGCCTGCAGGTGACAGAACGATACATTCGGCAGCAAAGGATCAAGCAGTTCGTGCCCGCCCGCAACTGTAGCTTCTTCCACAAGCACGACGGCACCACGGGCACCATTGAGCGGGAGACGCGCAAGGTGTTGCGCCAGAAGATTCGCGTTGAAAATTACCTGTATCGGTTGAATGCGAAGGTCGAGTAGCGTCGTTGAAGGATCATTTTTGGATATTCACCAGCACCTCACCAGCACCCAGATAACTTGTTAGTAATTTTACGAAGCAACAGAAATTGTATTTAAACTTCAGAAGCCTAAAAAAAACTGGAAGCAAGTGTTTAGCAGCTTCATTAAATTTTAATTTAAAATTATCTTGAAATAAATTGGTATCAAGGTAAAAAAGGTATAAAATAGGTTCCAAATCGTATGAAAATATTAAGGATAATCCTAATTTAACTCCTTTAATTGTTATTATCTCAATTTACTTGCATGTTAGCAATTTATCTATTATTTAATTAATACAATAAGCTCAAGGTTTCTCTAAAGCAATTTGAGTTCGATGCAAGGAGCACTTGGCTTTCCCCCTGTCTGTGGTAGTTTGCATTGACTACTGTGTTGTATGCTTTCCTGCTGGAACATTTTAATCGCATTTCCGGCACATTCGGTTTCCCCTTCCCACTGCGTTTCCTGACATCCGGTTATGGATGAGGATTTTAGCAGAACCCACGTGCTGGCGGCCAAAGTCGGAAAACAACGGACGAGCTGCTGGGGCACAGGCACAGGAACAGTGGCAGGACAGCTGCGTCCTTGGCCACAATGCAACAATGGCTGCTGGCCATTGGCAGCCATTACGTACATTACGGCACAGAGCCGCCATGCCACTGTCAATGCAGAATGGCATTTCGCAGTTAGCTTGTTTTGCATTTGGCCAGCCAGGCAGCAGCTGGATGCCACGCCTCGAGCCACCGGGGGTACGTTTTCGGCCCCGAGGCCTCATCCTTGTTCTCCTCTTGGCCAACTTTTGGCCATTCCGCACACGCGTGCCATTCCATGAATGCAAGTCAGGTGTCCGTTCACCTGGAATTGCACGGGGCGGCAGTGAAAGTTGGAATAACGTCAGTCCCCCCGCATTAAGGTGACACTTCCTGGTACAAGATTAAAGCCAGGGATCAAAGTTGAAGTTGAAATGCAACTAGAAAACATTGGTTGGGGAAATTAAATTTGTTTGGAGCATAAATGGGAGTTTCTTTTAGGTGAAAATATATCGCGAAGACCTAATTTGATTTAAAGTTAAATAAAAACAATAAATATAAATGCAGTGTGGATTAAATAATGCTTTGCATTTTCTCTGAATTAAGTAGGTAATGCAAAACTTGTTTTTAATAAGAAATTTGCTAAGAATAAATTTGGCTTATCGATTGGAAATAAAATAAGTTTAAAGCTTACTTCTTGGTAAACAAAATGGTTATGAATATGTACTAAGTGCCTCCTTCTACTTATGTTTATACAAATTATAAAAAACCTCAAAATATAATTGAAAAGTTGACACGTTTTGATGTGTTGCAGTTTTTTAAAATTTAATAGGTGAATTCAAATTTTAAAGAAAAGTTTTTAACAAAAAATCTCAAAATAAAAACATTTTCCCTCAATAATTTGACTCCCCCAAAAATGTGACACTTCTTGACCGAAATAAACAAAAACCTCAGATTGATTCCGTTTAAAAATTCAGCAAAAGCTAAATTACAAATGCAAATATTCCATTATTGCAGAATATGTCCCCAGAAAACCTCAGCCATGAAAATGCAATGATTTTTGTTTGTAAGGTAACCATTATTTATTGATAAAAGCTCATACAGATGACGAATTGACTCGCAAGCTGAAAGATGTCATCATTCTTACCTCGAGGAATTTGGCCCAATCAGGAGTAAGCTGTAGGGGGAATATAACATATATATTTTCAATTTCGTGTCCTGGATTACTACTGAACGCAGATCGATTGCCAAACAAAAAAGAACAGCCACTGTGATATAAATAGTGTGAATTTAAGAACTACATCAGCAGCAACCGTTCCCTTCTTTTTGAACAATTTTCAATTTTCCCTTCACAGATACTGGCACTGAGATGACAAATCGCTGGACTTGGCCGTGCAACCAAAAAGAACAGCCACTGTGATATAGGAATTCTCGATAATATATCAGCAGCAGCAGTTCCCTGGGGTTAACAGCGGCAGGAAGCTGGGTATTTCACACAGAAACTTGAGGAGCCTTGATGTTTCGCACTTTAGGTACAAAAAGAACAGCCACTGTGATATAGATTGCAAAACATACGGCACAACAGCTATTCTCTCTACTTTAAAGGCTGTGATCCTCATCCAAAGAATTATTAAAAACTAAACAAAGATCGATGTATTTTGGGCTTGACATGCGCTATAAAGGAAAATCACTGTGATATGTAACGATGGTTTAACGCATATCACAACGATCGTTCCTTTTAGCGAATGGCCCGGCATTCACTGGGTTATCATTGTTTTAAGATGTTTTTTTTTTTATCATAGGGCTGCAAATGCCACAACGAACTTCAATGGTTGTCTAGCTTTATGACCAGAAAAATCACCTAAGGCTGGACGACCAAAGAAACTAATTGCAACCGCCTAGTAGGGATATATCACTGTATTATCACTGTATCTTAGCACTTATCTTGTTGAACATTTTAAAATTATAGCACGAGTGTTCGGTCTAGTCACTTCGCTTGATCGGAACCTGGTTTAAAAGCGACCATACCGACAATCGCCATTCAATTTTAAAACTTGTATTTCGCTTTTTGTCATCACTTTTGGAATCTTTATTTGTTGGTTGTTGTTCGTTCCGTTGTGGTGGCCAGGTTCTTGAGACACACTTTGCCCAGTGATGAGATTATCACGTGTAGGCATGACTGCACAAAATGCATCCCAAGATCGGGACCTTTGATGGTTCACTGGATAATGCTGGTCGTCGTTTCGGGATTATAGGACAAACTTTACCCAGTGCTGCTAGGAAATTGGCAAAACCGAACAAGGTTTGTCGTATAATTGCTAAGCTTCACTTTCCCGTTGCCTTCCTCACACTCTGAGGATGCGTTGGTAACTGATGATCTTTCCGCCGGCGGCTGGACGTTATATACACGGTTCCTGTGGGCCGGGATCGCTTACCTGTGGGCGGCGGCGGGCGCTGTTCTTACCTGCAGGGGTCGTTCGGGCAGTATTCCGCGAATTCGCGTCCCGGATCGCGGCGACCTTCGTGAAAATTTTGCAACTTAATCCGTGGCCATAAACGGATTAATGCAGTCTCAGTTTCAAAGAAAAATGCGCAGCTGTGCTCGCGCATAATTTTCGCAGAAACGCAATTAGGTTAAGCCCAAAAGGACCTGGGACCGGGAATCGGGAATCGCCGTCGGGTTAATTTGGTAGTTAGCGCGAAGTATGTTCCCCGTGTCGTCCCTCGAAACGTTCTAGGTATCGCGCAGGATCGGTCAAGAAGTTTCCACTTTCTCGCACAGCATTTTGCGGTGACTGTACCAAAGCCAAAAGAACTACTGTAGACGTAGGATCGACCTTGACCAGAATAACGATCACTTGAAATAACCACCTGTTGATAGTGTAGCTAACCAAACGAGCAGCACTTCTGAAACTTATGTATCTAGTGCCCAGATTTTATGTGGCATTTATTGTTTGATTGACTGTACTAAACCAGAATACTAAGGGAATAATTAGTGAGGTAACTGGATATTGGAGGGTTTTGTAGTAATCCTAAAGTTACAGTTTTCACACTTTAATATACGGATAATTAAATGATTGAATGCTAATTGAAAGTCTGGATTAAGGTTTTTATTTTAGTTTTAGTTTATTTCCTTACTCAATCCCTAACATGACAGGTTGGAAAACTTATAATTTGTCATGCAAGTCACTACAGTGTGTTATTAAAATATAATGAATTAAATCAATAAGAAAACAAATGCTTCAAATATATAAAAAGTTCCTATCTAAACTTAAATGTTTAATTGTTATATTGAAAAATCCACAACTTATTCGATGCCTTGGATTATTGGCTTGGCACCAATACCTAATGTAAATTGTAATTTATTTTATTCTAGTAACTAATGTTTCAGAAGATCCGTTAACAATTTGACAAAAGCAATTTATTAAAGCGAGATGGCTATCTCAATTTGTTCTTAATTTTATGCCACTGGATCTGGCAGTAAAATTGGTTTATCCTAAATGGTCTTTAGTTCTACAGTATGTAATTTTATAAAGGGAATACAAATAAAAAGGGGAATATATTAAAATATGTACAATTAAAAAAAAGACAAAGTTATTATACCCTTGCAGAATATGCCAATTTAGGCCAATTACAATTAGTATCTTTACCTTCATCTATAACCTAATCCGTGGTGACGGATTGTAGAACATCGTATGAAATGCACGAACTCTTTAGAGTTTTATGTGCAAATAATAAGCTCAAACGTAGATAGTCTTCCTAAAATAAAAACTTTAACTAAGTACGCATGCAGGCAAACATTCAGGCATCACACCATTAACAACCTAACACTAACAAGCACGTGCTTGGTGTCGCAAGGGTCACTTGAGTGTACTGAGCGTAGTGCATAAACGTCCAAGATATAAAAATAACAGCAAGTAGCTGTATAGTAAGGATCTAATAGTCCCGAGTTGCATGCAATTTAAAAACTTTTGTTATAATTATAAATATTAATGTTCATATTAAAGAATAACATATAAATATTCATTTGGATAACTTTAAAGTGCTTCGATGTATATACTACCGACTCATATATTCCTTTAAAATTAAATAAGACACACGGACATGGTTAGATGGACTTGGCTGGTGATACTGATCAATAATAAATACTTTGTGGAGTCAAAGATGCATCATTCACTGCTTTGCAAAAATCATGACAAAATTAAAATACCCCCTGCTGACGTTTAAGAAACATTTAGAATAAATCTTGGAAAATTGTAATTAAGAAGGTTCATGCTTAGTAATATAGACGTCTCAGTCCCTCCATCTCTTATTAGTTTTAAAGAGAATCGGAATAAAACAACTATAAATATAACATAACATTGTTACGTATAGTTTATAACAAAATATATTAGAGATTGCATTTACAATCCCTTTGAAGATACGATAAGCGAATGAGGAAGTCGATATGATTAAGAGATCTAGTTTCGTTTCGAGCTAAACCTTTATTCCCTTGATATTTCAGTCACTGAAAAATTTTCCATTGGATCACATATTTACATTAGTGTTTATATATCATACTTCCCGACAAAACACACCAAAATACCTACTACTTTGACCAAAGTATCTGCATATTTGGCATACAATGCATTGCCATGCAGTCCTCCAGGCTGTCCTCTTGACTATCACAGTGTTAATAGTGAGTTGATTATTGTTTTGCATTTTTTAAAAGAAAAGCTCTAGCTTTATTAACTCCCTACAAGTTTTTCCAAGTGCGCCAGTTCGGTGCTCTGCCACTTGCTAGCACTCCGGCGGCCAGAGCTGCGAGGCATGCCGATCCGAGTCACGGAGACGGGACTTTTGTGGATTTGTGGAAGAGCTGGGGTACCACCCGTAGACAGAATCTTGCTGGTGTCGGTTTCAGGGTATTCCCAAAAAAAAATCGTCTCAACTTTCAAGCTGCGGCAGATCCACCTGCCGGAGATGCTGCTGCGGCAAATCCACTTGCCGGACTTCTTGGTGCCGGAGTTCCACCTGCCGGAGATGCTGCTGCGGCAAATCCACTTGCCGGAATTCTTGGTGCCGGAATTCCTGCTGCCGGAGTTGCTGCTGCCGGAGATCCTGCTGTCGGGGATCCAGCTGGGGCAGGTGCAACTGGCGGTGCAGCTGGCGGTGCAGCTGGCGGTGCAACTGGCGGTGCAACTGGCGGTGCAGCTGGCGCAGGTGTAGCTGAGGGAGGTGCAGCTGGGGGAGGTGCAGCTGGGGGAGGTGCAGCTGGGGGAGGTGCAGCTGGGGGAGGTGCAGCTGGGGGAGGTGCAGCTGGTACAG
>VNJM01000945.1:0-68877 GCA_008042475.1 Drosophila kanapiae | reverse complement strand
TGGGGGTGCGGGTGGGGGGGGGGGGGCGGGGGGGGGGGCGGGGGGGGGGGGGGCAGCTGGGGGGGGTGCAGCTGGGGGAGGTGCAGCTGGGGGAGGTGCAGCTGGTACAGGTGCAGCTGGGGGAGGTGCACCTGGGGGAGGTGCAGCTGGGGGAAGTGCACCTGGTGGAGGTGCAGCTGGGGGAGGTACCAAAGCTGCAGAATTGACTGTTAGTATTCCAAGATTCCAAGAAAACGAATTCGGCAAAATGGAGTACAATCCATGGGGAGCCACCTATGGCGTCCAATTTATGGACACACGCTTTCGGAAAAACAATCGGCCCCGTGTCACGATCGCCCTGAATCCCGTCAAGAACTACTATCCCAGCGTGGACCTGACCACGGTCTGCATTGACAGGACCACCATTTACAACAATGAAAAGGTCGAGAGGTGGCTGATGCGCAGCCTTACCAGCAAGAAGAGGACGAATCGCCCCTTTTCCGATTCCCTCCGCCGCGAGATCTTTAATAAGGCCCAGTCAGAGTCCTGCCACAACTCGAACTATAACGACTGGATGAAGTACCAGGAGTGTGCTCTGCGTCGCAACCAGCGCATGGAGTACTTTGTACCAAAGTATCCCCTGCATCAGGTCGTATCGAATTAAAAAGAGCAACCGAAAGAGTTAAACACTTAATTCGTGGCTGAATGTCTATTAAATTCCAAATATAATAAATACAATTTTTTATTTCGATTCAAAACAGAAAAACTGCCTACTTTATTCTCATACAGGGTGCTCTTGATATAATTTAGTATAGAAAATGTGTAAGGAGGTAATATCGATGCGGATGTGCCTTGAATTCATTCCAAAGTTACAAACGAAAAGCAAACATTGCTAACAAATAGTTACAAGCTAAAAGCAAACATTCTTTTAGAGCAGTGATGCCCTACAAATAGACTCGCAAGTATACGAAGTTCGCTGCCAGAGCTCTGTTCACACCGATAGTGTAAGCAGGCAAAGACAGTACGATCTTACACAAATACTAGTCTATCGTGTATACGTGTGGGCACCGCTGTTTTGGAGCCATAGCAAGTTGTGGCTAAAGCTCGGTGGCTAAAGGTCAAAATATTTAAATTTATCCTAGGAATCCAAACAATATTAAGATCTCGATTGCAAAAGAAATTATCAAAAAAAGCAAGTTGTACATTACAACCTTAAGTACGAGTTATAAGTTCTAGCTTTCATTTAATTTAAAGTTTATAAAAATATAGATTTTTTTGAAAATTTTTGATTTATTAAAAGTACAAAATGTCAAATAGAAAAATCGACTGATATTATTTTTATAAAGTATCTAAATCCACTTGCAGAGTAGACACATGTATCATACTTAGTATAATGCTGTCATCCTTTCAAATATTTTTGATTACCTAGAGCAGAAGAGTGAATTCGCAGCCACACGAATCAAGAATCTCTGAGATACCCGGTATCCGTACCATTGTAGGTGAAATTTAAAGGAACATTGACATGTCTATATGAATTTTTCTAATTATGCCAAAGTTTATGACAAAATTACATAAAACAAGTCGGAAGGCAGATGAAAATGTTGACAAATAGACTTATGTTGATAGGAACATGTTGGGCAACACGCAAGAATCGACAAATGGTGCTAGATACACGTTGAGCAATAACCATTGGTGCTGGCAACACAAATCTAGATGTTGCATAAGTTTAGCATTCACAAATACTTTATTGCTTAATAACTTCTATGCGTATCATTTGATTTTTCCGCACAAATGCACTTATTGCGAGTAAAACTTCTAGTTTTGTTTGCTTAAATTTGTAAACTCGCTCATTATTTATTTAAACCTTTATATTCCCCGATATTCCCCATAAAACAATCAACATTTGGTTTTGTAGCTTTCGCTTTGTATTTTTTTTGTTTTTCTCGTTTATTTGGTAAAATTAAATCAATATCTCATTTCATTTATATGTTTTTTGTTATTACCTTTTTTCAGATATCATTTCTTAGAAAAACGAACATAATTGTTTCAAATTTTCAGCGTTGTACAACTAGAAGAAGAAGAAAACAAATATTGAAAACAAGAAGATGGTAAATGATAAAGAAATCTTCTTAAGTAAGTAGTTTCTGCAGCAGCAGCAGCAGCTGTTCTCCAGGATGTCTCCAGGATGTCTCGATCTCTAACCTACTCCTCCTCCTCATCCATTCTTCCTCCACATTCCACACATCTCTCATCTTCTACGCACTCCTCAAACCAGCTGTGGGAAGGTAAAAAAAGATGTACAACAATATTATTAAGACAAATGTTAGAGAAGTTCTGTGTTCGTCTCTGCCGCTGAAAATGTCGCTCAAGTCATGATGTTTTTGTTGTCTTAGTGGCGATTCTTGATGTCCGGTATGCAAATTGTAATTGGACGATTGGGCAATGTTAGTTTCGTTGAAAGAATAATGTTTAACATAACTTTGTAGAGGGTGGTGTATGATAGAAACCTGCCAAAGAACACAACATTTGAGTATAAGAGTAATAGCTTCTTGGGTGGACTTTGTGCCCTGGACTCACCGCTTTTTATAAAATATTGTGGGTTTCCAGTTTGTTGGGCATCAAAGCCCCAAAATCAATGGGGAGAGATAACTATGATAACTAATCCTTAAATGGTATGTGTTATAGCTTTTTACACTGCAAAGACATATATAAAAAGGAGTTAATAGTTAATATCGCATTAAATGTGTGTTAGGTGTGTGCAAAATTGAGGAAAGTAAATAGATTAAGAAGATATTAGCTGTTTAGCAGCTCTTTCTTAGAATAAGCTCAAGCTATGCGATAGTTCTTTAGAGTAATTTTAGAATAATTCAAATGATTTAATTTGAAATAATTTATTTCTTTTAATAAAGCATAAGAAGACCAATTAGTGTTTGTTTAATAACAAAGCAAGTTGTTTATTGTCTTATTTAGAAGGGAACTGTATAAAAGTACTCTATAGAATATATAGATTTGATCAAATAAGCCAGAAAATCCTATGTTTTAAAGTTGTAAAGCTTATTTTGTAGTATTTATATTATTTATTTATATTTATATCTATTTAAGTATTTATTCAAATCAAATTTGGCTTAAAATTAAAGTTACACATCAAATATGGCTATTAACCCTATATTTCATTTTAAAAGAACGAGAATCTGACTAACCTTTTCATTAAATAGAGTTCTAGTCAAGTATGTCAAGTTTTTATTTATTTACGACTAGAAATGATGAAAAACTATAGTTTACAATGAGTTCCAATGATTTAATTCTAAATTTTAATTGCATCTTAGAGCATACAAGTTAGGAATTATAAAATCCCTTTCAAAATATGACAATTACTCATATTTTGTATACTAATTATTAATCATAAGTGCCACCCATTGTGCCAAACGAAGGCTGTATCTCAATTTCCATGCAGATACGAAAACCTACAAACAAACCTGGCCAAAAGTTGTACTGTAAATAATTTAGAAAATAAAAATACCAAAATTTTTGAGTTTTTCTTTTGTTTTTGTTTATGTTTTTTTCATTTTTCATTTTCTTTTTTTAAAAGTTTATTTGCATCATCTTATTTTTTGAGCTTAGTCTCGGGCTATCTAAATTGGATTTTAGAATTTTTAAAATTAAGAGTAGATACTGTCGATCCGGAATACGTATGTATATATATGTATATAGTATAGGTGGGAAACTTAGGAGTACGGAAACAGTCTCGTGAGAAGGAAGGTAAGAGGTAAAAGGGTGAGAAAGGACGTGAACGAGTGAAAACATGTAAGCAACTTACAAGAAATTGTCGGTGCCGATGGCGCGGCCGTGGCAGCTGGCGCGGTCGTTGTGGCTGCTGCTCGGACCGCTGCCGCTGGTTGCTGTTGGTTGGGTGTCAAATGTGGTTGGTTGTTGTCCCCGTCATCGTCATCAATGTAGTAAGTTGTTTTGTGGTAGTTGCCCCCGCCGCTGCCTCCGTTATTGTTGTTGTTGTGGTTGTTGTTGCTGCTGATGTTGATGTTGCTGTTGCTGTTACTGTGGTGATAGTTGCTGTGAGCAAATGTGCTACTGCTGATCATGGTTGTTGTTGTCGCCGCTGCCTGATGCTGCTGCTGCTGCTTGCGCTTGTGTCCGGTTATGCTTAGAGCCGCCGATAGACTGGAAGCCGCATGCAGGATCGAGCGCTGGTTAAAAATGCTGTTGGAGGCGGCCGCCGCTGCCGCATTGTTGTTCTTCCTGAACTTCTGCTGATGGTGATGATGATGAACGGGGGGCTGCGGCAGCGGCGGCGGCGGGGGCGGCGCGTGCTGCTGCGGCGGATGCGGATGTAGCGTTGGCGGTTGTCACGAGCAGGTCACCTCCGTTGTGGCTGCATTGCTGTTGGCGCTAACATTGTTGCTGCCGTTGTTGTGCGACGGCGGCGGGGGCTCCTGCTCTGAAGTGTCCATCTCAGAGCCATTTTTGGCCGAACTCTTGAAGCTGGGCGCATTCATTTGCGCCGCTGTGGGCGTAGTGGGCGTGACTGCCCCCAAATCCGACGAGGCATTCGAATTCTCCTCCGTCAGCTAAAGAATACAAATATAGTTGTTAATTTCGTAGCCTGCATAGATGGAAGCAGCAGCCACTCACCGATTCGCTGAGCCTGTGTATTTTTGCTCCACTATCCCGCCCGCGATTGCCGCTCGCCGGCTGCTGCTGCTGGCCCGGCGGCAGGGCGTCCTGAGATTGGGCCAGCTCCGTAGAGAGGCGCTTGCGGTTGGCCAACAACGAGTTGTTGAAATTGGTGTGACTCTCCATGGTCTTGCGTTCGCGTTTTAGGAAATCGGCGTCCAGGTAGAGCGTCAGCTGCTTGCGTTTCACATGGCGAGCATCGATGGTCATGCCCTCCTTGAGCATTTTAATGTTTACCTGCAGGGATTAATCAGAGATTAGCATTTGGGTTTATTGATGGCTGGCTGCTTTGCTTACCCCATGCATCATCACGTGCTCCGTGAAGTTCTGTATGCTCTCGGTGAGGTCCACATTGAGGTTCTCGGAACGCTCAAAATCCAAACCGATGAACCACATCGAGCAGAAGGGTGCCGATGTCACCGAGGAGGACTGGTTGCCCTGCGACTGCTTCAGTTCGTCTTCATTGCCGCTATTGTTCTGCGAGCTGTTGGCACTTTGTCCCTTTTTAAACTCAAAACACTTGGGATTGACGTGGGCCAAGGCAATGTGCGGATTTCGCTCCAGGTTGCCAATCAGCAGACGCACCTTGGACTCCACCAGGCCGCACCACTCCAAGTGATCGTCGGCCGTCTGCGAGTTGACCAGCAGCACGATAAAGTGTCGGTATCTGTAGAAGAAGCTGGGCGCCTCGAACAGGCGATCCCACGGAATCCGGCCGAGCATGATCTCGTCCGTGATATTCATGCCGCGATTGAACTCGTTCAGTATAACTTTCTTGGTGGATTCGGACACGTTAAATGTGGAATTCTGCTGCGGGTACGCGGGCGTAATAATAGGCATCAAATGATACCGATCCGAGGCGTTGACACGTGGATCCCAAACCTACAACCGAAACGAATAAGGGATTCGAATTAATTGGCGAGGCCTACTTAGGGTTCTCCCAATATGGCTTACCTGAAATCTTAGATTAACGTTGTCGGGATGCTTGAGTAGCACTGGATTCGGCCACTTCCAGCGCGAGAACACCAAAAAGAACTTGTGCACCAGCGTGGCAGCTGCGGCATTCGGATACAGCTGGCAGGTTCTGGCCACCAGCATGGCCCAGGTAACACCGCCGAAATAACCCAAGGAATTTGAGTATATGCCGTGCTCTAGGGGGAAAATCCAAGGATTTCGGTTAGTTTTTATTGTAGGGACCATAATCCTTCTGTACTTACTCTTCGCCCACAATTTGATGGTTCGCAGGGCCAAGCGGAAATTCTCAATGTTGGGCACTAGCGCCAGGATCTCGTCTGTGACGCGACAACCGTTTAGACTGCGCACCGAGCGATGGTCCAGATTCCGCAGCAAGTTATCGTCGCGCAGGTCAAAGTCATCGGGTATCTCCTTAAGCGAGAGGCGAGCGAACAACAAATCGATCTCGATGCCATCAAAGTTCATTTTGATGACCGGCACGAAGGCCTCCTCCACGGACCGGCACTCGGTGACCTCCGGCTGCTTCTTAAGCACCTCAAAGAAGCTCTGAAAGTAGTCGGTGCGCTCAATGTTGCGCGGCGCCACGCACAGGGCGTCTATATCGGCGCCCTTGTGATGGACACCCAGACGGTACGAGCCGAATGTGTAGATCTTTCCGCCCAGCTTCTCGGCAGCCGACTCTGGCATGTTCTTGTTGACGGAGATATCCTTGACCCACTGCTTGACCAGTGTGTTGAGCTTGGCCAAAATCTCCATGCGGTGGTTCAGCTCGTCCTGGCTCTCGAAAACATTGTACGGCTCCAAGGAGCCGCGCAATTCCTCGGTGCGCTGCAGATCCTCCGGTCTGGGGTCGGCCAAACTGATGGCCGATGTCATGCCCAGCTGCTTGGCGGGCGGTCCGCCCGAGGTAGAGTTGCCATTGTGCTGATGATGGTGCTGCTGCTGCTGCTGCTGCTGGCGGTGTGTTGGTTCAGAATTCCACATCCTGTCTGTTGAGCTTAAATTTAAATACTGTTTGCGGGGAATAGAAAGGGCATCAGTTTGGCTCCTTGCAATAAATACCAGTATTTACTCACCTATCTAGGCTTAAAACGTATTTAGGTATTACACTTAAGTTTGCTCTCCAATAAGCCAAAATGGAATTGTAGTTAATTTGCGGCACTTCCGTCTACCTTGTAGCTCCTGTAGCTTGACAGTCTGCGCTTAATAAAATGCTGGAAAATATATAAGAAATATAAATAAGTAATATGCTTTTAATACAAAATTAATTAAGTAAAAGAAAAGTGGTTTAAGGCAGTGTTGGGCACCAACTGTCGAGCTTGGAGCCCTGTGGACTTTCCCAAAAGTAACGGATGATCTCTGGGAGCTAAAAGAGGCATCCAGGTTTTATAAAAGCAAGGTAATACTCCTAACTTTGTTGTTTAAGTTGCAAATATCACAGGAAAATAATAAATTCAAAAGAAGTCCTTATTTTCTTAATAAAATAGCTATAGGTTCACTGCACCTTGAGAGCACTGTATTTATCACTTGTATATAGCCAGAATTCTCTTATTTTCTTGTTGTGTTCAGTTAATGGAGAATTACAATTAATTTGCGCGCTGACTAACTGCAATTTGCAATATGTGCGATAAGATATTCACCCACCGCCGTTATATTACAAAAGCATAACAATGAATGTCGCGCAGCAGCTGGTCACAAATGCGTAAAACAATTAGCAGCGGCGAACTGAGCGGGAACACGAGGCGGCAGCGGAGGTTTAGTTGTCGCTCGGCGTGTGCAAAAGTGCAGACTAATTGTGAAAATGACAAACATAAACAAAGAGAGCGAGAATTTAAACCGAATTTGCGTGCCTGCCAGCCCCCGCAGGTAAACGGTACTCTCACCAACACACACACACACACCGCTACGGCTCACGCGCTCACGCACACCGACACCGCTGTGAGCGACGCACGCACAAAATACATACACACAAAAATAAATACATAAAAGTTGAGAGGGGCAGAGGGAATTTTATCGCTTGTTTTTGCTTACCTGCGCTGCGTCTTCTAATTCTTTTACTGCCGTTGTTGCTGTTGTTGCGACGGCCGCTACTTCAAACAAATGTTGTGGGGGTGTGTGAGTGTGTGTGTCTCGTGTCCGTCCGCTGCATTCGTAGAGTGCATATGTATGTATGTATGTTAGTATTTGCCAGAAGAGTGGCCCATTCATTTGTTCTTCTTTTAGTTGCAGCTTTTATTTCTATCACTTCTACTCTTTGAGGCACTCTTCACATTTCCCGTTAGTTCCCGTTTCCGTTCGCCCCCTCCCACTCCTGCTGCTGCGACAAATTATTGTAAAACTCGCGTTTTATGCTACGTGAGCTCTTCTGACGGCGAAACTGACGCACACGCACACACCGATATATTTGTGCCAGTTGCCAAAACGCGCTGAATTCGTCAGAAAAATAAGCAGATTTCCCCCTATGCGGTAACTGGTCGCACTAATAGGGATAAACACCCATCGTATCATTTGGCGTTGCCAGATTGGGCGAGGAATTAGTCTCAAGAACCCTCGATACATTTGGCGTTGCAATGCTTTTCAAGGAAAGTTTTCGTTTTCCCAGATCAAATAAATGCACTCCACACAAAATTAATCTACGTCAAAATTTGCCGCCAAATGTTGTACAATTAAGAGTATGATCGTAATAACACTGGATGTTTTGGAAATATCAATAACATTAAGGTCTATCCATCTCTAACTGAAATGTTTGGAACATGCGCGCGAGTTTCAATTTATGTTCCACAAAGTCCACATTGGAATCCAGAACGAAGCATGTCTTTAACATTGTTTAGCGTAAAATTTTAAGTCAAAGCTAAACTTCTCCATACAGCACAGTTAATACAGTTAATACAGTTCTTAGGTTTACATGTTTAATTAAAATATACATTTATTTGTATAAATCTATAGATATGTGACTTATTATTGAAATATAACATGTTAATATTGGAGGATATTATAGGAATTATATACATATTTTAATTATTGCCATATAGGTTTATTTATTCATAATAAGCAAAGCTTGCGAACATATCCTAAGCTTAATTTAATTAACTGTAATATAAATTACTGCATATACCGTCGTGCCGAAATTCGTTTCTTTCATACTTAAAATCAATGTATATTAAAGCAGAATATATATACAACTATTTGCATTCATTTGAATTTTTTTTAATTAAAATTTTTAAAAATTATTAATATTTATTATTTAAAGGTTGTAAGTCAGTTTAAGGTATTTTTGTTTGGCCGGATGGTATTTTTCTTATCGTTATCGAAGGGGACACGCTAATCGGCAGCTCGCCAGCTCTAGACAAATTTCGCAATCGATTCTGTTTATTTTTGCGAGGAAAAATGCAGAAACGTCGAAAAGCACTGCAAAATGTAAGGAAAGCGAAGAGCACATAGCTCCAGACCTGGCACCGGCCAACATGATACCCTGGATGCGCGAAAAGTTCAACGAGAAACGGGCCAAGTGGCTGGCGCGCGGCAAGCGGGGCGGCGACGGCTCACCGGCGGACGGGAGTCCGCGGAGCAGCAGCCACAGTCACAGCCAGCGCACGGACGGAGGCAGCGATGCGGAGAGCCTGAGCGGATCCTCGCTGAACGTGCACACGGCGGAGTGCGAGACGCAGACGGAGACGCCGCTTCCTAGGCCTTTTGTTGGCGGCGGCGGCTGCGTGCTGAGAACGCCGTCGCCAGCACGCCGCCGTCGCATGCAGCTGGAGCTGCAGCTGCAGCAACGTAGGCAGGAGGAGGAGCAGGCAGTGGACCAGGATCTCGACTGCGGCCAGGACTCACCGACGCCCACACAGCAGCAGCAGGCACATTCGTAAGTTGTCAGTTGTTCAGGTAATAACAAGTGCTAACTCAAAAATACATTTGCCTTCTCGAAATTTTCTGTTCAACCAAAACGAACTATGCAAAAACTGCGCAGTTTGTTCCTCAGGTAAGTGCCGCTCATGGACTCCGACAGGCGCACGCTAAGCTCTTGATAATCCCCACAGAAAACCAGCCCATTCCAACCGCCAAAACAGCTCCGCGTCGTCCAGCAAGACCGAGGACCCGAGCAAGTCGGGCGAGTCCATAACGGTGCGCGTGATTTGTCCGAGTTCCCGGGTTCTCATCTTCAGGACGGACATCGACAAGCGCCTAAACGAGCTGAAGAGCGAGGTAATCTTGGAGCTTAGCGACGATCCTGACTCCATCCAGCTCTTCGCGCCCGATGTCCGGCATTTGAATCCTCGCTATCGCTTGTACCGTGCGGAATACTATGGCGGCGAACTGAACGAGGCGGAGACGTTGGCGCAGCTCAAGGTGCGCAACAACGAGTCGTTCATCCTGGCGCCGCGACGCAGCACCCTGCCCCACACGGTGGTGCGGATCCGTGAAGTTCCCGGTCCCAACGAGCAGCTGGTGGAGAGCGCCACGCGTTACTTGCCCTCCAACGCATGCCAGCTGCCCACCATTGACATCAACGAGATCTTTCAGCAGTCGAACGTGAGTTGCTGTCTATCCTTACTTAACTTTTTTTGACTCCCGTTGCCTTTCCAGATACAATACGATGTGCGAAAGGTTCTGATCTCTTTGGCCCAAGCATCAGCGGCTGTAATAGGCGCTGGTCCCTATGCACCGCGCTTGATTGCCATGCTGAAGCAGCGATTGATCAATCGGCGTAACCAACAGGCGGATACACTGCAGTGTCTGGTCGAGATGGGTTTTAAGCGCGAGCTGGCCGCCGTTGCCCTAAAGAACCACAATGGCGTATACTCCACAACGATGGAGTGGCTGATGCAAAACCAGACCGAGGAAAACTCACAGGAGCCGCCGCCGACGACGACGACGACGACGACCATGGATATGCAGCACAGTGTCTCTTCCATCTCGCCCTCCACAATAGTCACGAATAATGTAAGTGAAGCTTAGTTTTATCATTCACGTAGTTAACTTTGTTTTTTCTTCCAAACAGGAGACCATTGAAAACACCGCTGCCTTGATGGAGATCGTGCGCATCTACAGCCATCGGGATTCGCCGCCTAGCGATGAGCTTGTGGAGTCGCTCACGGAAATGGGTTTCGAGGAGGCGGCCGTGCTGGCGGCTCTCAAGAAAACGGGCAACAACAAGGCCTCAGCCTGCGAATGGCTGTGCGACAATCGATCGGGGAGTGTGATTGAGCTGCGTGAAGGTCTGGCACCCGATTCGCCCATCCTAAAGGTGATCCTGGAGATGCCGCAGGTCCAGATGACACTCAGCAATCCCAAGACCTTTCTTGGTTGGTCCAAGTTGAACCATAAATCCCCTAAAATGTAAACTAACTTTGTGTACTTGACAGCGTTTCTGAGCATTCTGGAGAACGAGCAAGCGATACGCGTGTGGCGCGGCGATAACGACACCACCTCGGTCATCACACATATCCTGCAAAAGTACCATGAGGAGAAGCATGTGCTGGGCATCAACCAGTTCTACACGAACCGCTGGTGAACGGCGCGCAAAGTGGCTTTATTATGAGATTAACCAAATTATATTTATTCATATACATACACCATTCGAATCACGCTTGGTCCACATTTTGGGGCCTCCCCTTATAATGCATTATTATGCACATTCGACCCGGTGTGTGTGTATGGTATGTGCCCGCATGTAAAGAGTATTTTTGTAGCCAAAAACAAATGTAAACTGCACAAAGCCAAAGATGCAATCGCTTCGCCCAGAGCACGCGACTGCACTCTACAAGCGCTTACCGATCAGTACCAAATGCATTATATACACATACATATATATATATATGTATATAAAGATATAAATATACATAGAATCTAGTTCTAGTCAGGCTAAAACCTTACTCTATCCATCTCGTTTGCTAGCTCATCTCCACTCAGTCGAATCTAGGACTACGCTTAGCAAATATCTCAGAAAGGCATCCCGCGGATACAATTCCCTCAGTTGTAAGCAAACGAACTTGTGGTGATGATATTATGATGATGGTCAGAGCGTTGTATGCCAGGTTGTTGAACATAGGAGCCGCCATAGAGAGCCAACAACTTGAACTTGAAGTATTATTTTGTAAACCAAATATTCTATTTGCATTGTTTTAACAAGAGGCAAATAAATCAATTAGTTTTTGATAAAAAAAAACAATGGAGATGTTGGTGTTTTTACTTTGATGGCTATTTTTATTATTACATTTTTGCGCTTTTCAGAAAAAATATAACTATACTTTAATCATAGAATTGAACATATAAATAATCTGTTATTTGAGCTGTGCGCTGTGCGGATGATATTGAAAATGTACTATAATATATATGTACGCATATATATGGATATTTATAATTATTGACCGTATTTCAAAGGTAAAATATCGAATTTTTCCGATTAATATGACACGGTATATCAAAGAAAATATCGATATTCGGCTATGTATCGCACCATTAAAATATATATATTAATATATCGATATTTTCTGCACAGCAATAAAAACTATCATCATCAGAGACAAATACAGTTGGGGATTACAAAAGCAAAATGTACAAAACTCCATAATGAACGACGTCCTATTGTTTTTGTTGTACTTTGTAGGAATCTTCTGTTGCCAGGTTATGCAGTTAGGCTCCTATCTTGATTCTCGGTGCCCAACCATGTTCGTATTAAACATATTTCGATTAATCTAATTAAAGGTAGTAAATATAGATAATCTTTTGCATTCCATTGGTTACACATTTCATTTTAAATACTCATTTTGTTTAACCATATTTCAATAGCTAATTAATAAGCACCTGCCGATGTCTAGCTCCCTAAGCTCCATATTATGAGTTATGTGGCTTTATATTTAAGTCCCCAGGTACTTTCCAGGTTGCGTTTACTTTAAATCGGGCCAAAAAATAGATAAGTATGTAAACTCAGCGTGACTCAAGTTCCATTCATTATACCGGGGCGTATGAGTAACATTTACAGATACTTTCAAAAGTATCTGGAAGTGAGTCACGCCGCGGAGATAAGTGGGCTGCCATTTATCCGTTTCCGCCGTATTTGTATCCGTAATCCGGAGCATATGTAAAACTGAACATTACTCTTGGTCGCAATTTGTACAAATTGAATTGCTTTGTTCCTCCGGCTGCATCCCCGCAGCCCAGCGGCACGGAATTATTTTGCTATTGCGCTTTTAATGCATTACAATTAATTTTCCATGTGGCCGCACATTTTTCATTTCATTATTCCACCAACTGCAACATGAGCCGACAGGACTCTAAACAAAAACAGCGAAACAAAACTATTCAGCTATTCAATTGTTGCACATTCTTTTTGTTCCTGGAGGGGGTACAAAAAAAAAAAAAAAAACTAGAGGGAGATACATTTTAATTTATGTTAAGCGCGTTTATTAAGTGGTTGTCCTGGTGGCTGTGTATTCACCAGATACATTTACTAGCCGGTGGCTTTTAATTAATATTTGAGCGCAATATTTGAATTGTTTAGGAAATAGATGCGGGCAAAAGGGCATATTATTTATGGTCAGCTCGGGTTTTTATTAAATGTCTGCGGTTGCATGTTGCATCTGCAACAAAGGCGACTGAAGCAACCGGAGCAGCCGAAGCGAGCGGAACGGAAGCGGACAAAGTATCTGCAAGCTTCGCCTAATGGCCCTTGGCGATGGCCATGCAAATCTATCTCTAAAAATTGATGACGCATGCAGCGGGCGGGTGTATGGAATATACCATAATAAATCATCTGGACCCTTGCTAAGCGCTTCAGGCGGATGCACTGGAAAGAAAAGATGGCAAATTGCAATACAAATGGGGTTTTGTCGGTAATTATCTTTGAGATTGCTGCATCTCAGCGAATTCGTTTAAATTATTTAAAGTTTTCTGATAAAAATATATTAATTGGTGTATTATTGCTGATAGGAATATAAATAATTAATTAATTACTTTTTTCCTCCCTTACTACCTTCGTTACTTAGTCTCAGCTCCACATTGATTTCTTTTTGTTTGTTTAAAAATAAATTTTTCAAAACTATATTGTTCCTAGAAGGTCTAGGGTGTGACTTCTCTGATTCTGCAGTTTATTGCTAACTCCTGCGTACTACCATTAAGCGTAAGTTGTAGCAGAGATTGATAAAAATTCCCAAGTACGATTTCAGCGACTAACTGATATTAAAATAAACGTCAAATGTTGTGTTTGAATAAGTCAAAACAGTAGTAGTGTTAAGGCCTGTATAAAAATTTATCCTTATAATATAAATATATATATTAATTTCTATATAATTTATGATTAGTATATTTTAAAAAGAATGTCCGTGAATGTTATTTATCTGCCTGATATCCATATTGCTCAAATATAATTAAAATAAAATATTTTGTAATATAATGTTCCTTAAATATCAGTTTTTTACTTTATCTAAAAAAAAGGAAGATTCCACATTCATATATCCCAAAAATAGCCACTAATATAGTACGATTTTTCCTCAGTGTGCTAAACTAAGGAAGGGGAGTGATTGCTCCTGAAAGTGGCCAAGGCAAATGAGTTTTTGATATTATCAAAAGACGAAATGCATTGACAAGGACGACGAGCGATGAACATCGCCCGACTAATCCTCCCCCGCGGCAATTGCCCCCGCCACCACGGTGGTTGCCTATAAAAAAACATCTCAGCTCCAGCTGGAGTTTTCCAGGGAAAACTTGGAACTGCGGGGGAGGAGGGAGATGGATATTGAAGTCGTGTGGCTTTCGCAATTTCCGCTGCATATTTGCAGGCGTCGCAAATTTATGAACAGCTCTATATCGGCGACGTCACGCCAACAGCATCACCCCCGTCAGAGGACGAAACAATACCAAAATCGGATTGGCGTTGGGAATAGGAATAGGAAAAAGCTGCCACAAAATTCCGCAATTTGTATGAAAATGAAAATGTTTTGTCATTTCGCCATTCAATGATTTAAAATTCCTGTCGCATGCGATTTTGGCGCGTTTTCCATGTTTATATTTGCCATTAAAGGGCGGCAAAGCCGAATAACTTCATCGAATGGCGCTCTTAAAAAATTGCATTTAATATGCATTAATGGCACCCGGACCCTGGCATTATCCTCATCAGTATCCAAAATCGAATGTGTATAATAAAATATTAAGATTGGCAAAGACATAAGGCGACCCATTATGTATGTCGTCCTCGAAGGCTGAAATTGCCGCTGGCGAAGATAAAAAGCATACCACGATTTTGGTCAAATAAATGAATGAAATAAATAAGATAATCGTGGAGAATACTAATTTCAGATCATGGAAATGGGGGAAAATTATATAGAAAAGGCCAGGATATTATAATATAATATATTAGCTATATTCCAAGATGCGATTTTGAAAATAAAAGAGTTTTATACCAACAAAAAGTACTTTAAGAAGGCAAGAAATTATATACAACGATATTTGAATAATAATCGAAAATATATTTAAGATAGTAACTGAATTAATAAAATCCTTGAGGTATTCTTATATTAAATTATATATGGCTTGGTAAATAGTAATTTAATTGTGCTTACAAAAGAAAGATAAGACAACAAAAACAATAATATCTAACCTTTTAATTAAACACCTTTTACTCTACGATTTCAATAATTTGTTTTCATACTTAAACATAAAGCTAAAACCAACAAATGTCTTGTTTTCTTTCTTGAATTCACCAAATTATTATCTGTAATACATGCCGCAATCTTTCCCATTTTCAAAACCAGTAAATCGAATGGTAAAATCCTAATCTTTTTAATTAAACATTCCCTGTTTTCACAACTCGCCAAAACCCAATCTGATAATGGCCCTTAACAGAGAAAAGTCCCTTAGTATTCATACCACATCGTCTGAGTCTCCCCAGCCAAGGACTTCATACCGAAAACCTCAGACCAATTAACCATTTAAAAGCGAATCGAACTCCTTCATTAGCAAACATTGCCCAATTTCTACCCTCGTCGCAAATATTTCATTTATATGCCATAAATACTTGTATGAAACTTTCAACGCGACATGAAAATTAAACGAAATGCCCACCCCACGCATGTCCCATATCCCCATATCATTATATCCTAGCCATGTCCTGAAATCGTTTGTCTTTACGGGTAGCAAATAAAAATTCTGCTTTAACGCATGAAATCACACAAAGATACTAAAAATTTGAACATGCAACTTTATGTTGGCCAAAACGGCATGGAGTCTGTGGCAAGGATAAAATGTCCCTTTACATGGCCATGGTAGTGGGTGTGGGTGGCAGACGCCTCACACAAACACACACAACAGCAACAATAGTAAACAAAGCGCCACAGTTTATGACGCAGTAGGCCAACGTCCCCCGGCCTCATAAATATAAAAATTAGTTGCCGGTCAGTTAGCAAGTGGGCGGCGTCCTCGTCCTCGTCCTCGGTCCGTTTCGCTTCGGTCTCAACTGGAAGGCCACGGTGGCCGCCCACAATTAATTAATTAGTTCAGTTGACAAAAATTGCGGTGTTCTGTGAGGGTTGAGAGTGCGGAGTGCGGACCGGGGTGGCACGGGGGCCTGCGGCTGGACCCGGCATGTGTCTGTGATTGGACTGGCTTACCCCAGGAGCTGGTATCCGAGAGTGTGTGTTTGTGAGTGCCTAAATGGCCGCTGGGACTCTAATTATGTTTATGCGTAACTGGAGTCATAATTTGCTAAGCAAAGGAGCAGTCTTTGAGCTGCAAATAGGCTTCTAAAGATGCTGCCAACTAATTTAAAATAACACAACTTACATTTAGGAATATTTGAATGTTTAAGACCAGATTTATTTTAATATTATAACGAATTTCGAAGTTATTATGCTTTTTAGAATATTAAAAGAAGTCTGAAAGTCAATATATACATAAATCCATATTGTGACAATGCGAATATGTGCAATAAATCGATATTTTGTTTGATATATCGGATCAAATTGATCGGGAAAATATATAAATCATGTAGTTGTTTTTTGATTAAATGCAATTTTTTTCCGAAGCGATATATGTTCGATAAATCGATATTTAGTTTGATATATGGGATCGAAATGATAGAGAAGAGATCAATAAATTAAATAAAATGTTGTACTATAATATCCATTATATACATAGATGTTTTTTACATTATATGTGAATTTTTCCCATATTTAAAATTTAGATATATTAATGTTGACGATATTTTCGATAAGAAACCGTTGAATAGTTTTGTTTTTGTCGATATATCATTTCGGATATGTAGTACATCCCTAACTAGAAGTGACTGATGACAAATCCTTACCACATCCAAAGCAGTTTCTCCATTTTTAGGTTTGTCATCTGTCGCCTCAAGACAATTTCGTGAATTCGCTCGCCATGAACTAACGGCTCCTGCGACGTTGTATGTGTATGTGTGTGCGGTCCTTGTGAGTCCCTCATATTTATGCACATGTGTGAGTGCAACTGTTTTGGCCACTCGCCCTTTGTGGGTGTCATTCCGGTTTCAAGGGTCGTGGGCCCTGACGGCGGCGGTCAACTGTTTTCATAAGCGTAGCAAATATTTTCACAAGGCCAATTAGTGGGCAGCCCCAGTTGACCGCAGCTGCTGAGAGTTGTGCCGGCGCCTCCTTGTTACATCCATCTCTCTCTCTTGCCCTCTGGCCCCTATTCGGCGTCTTTCTCCTCTTTCTTTCCTTCCGGGAAGAGTTCTAAAATTAATAAAAAGCACCCAAAAAACTTTCCTGCTCGTGCTTGCTTCCGCTACGCCCCACCACTGTCGCTCCAGCAAGCAGCTGATCACATTCTGGTTTTTGTCAACGCAACATACTTGCGAACAAAAGTGAAAAAGGCAAAAGCAATAAAGTTTTCAATTGTTTCTTTCGCACTCTATGCAAGAGTTTTCTCCGTTGCCTCGTCCTCCTCCTATTTTAGTTTTTATAGAAAGTTTTTAACTGGCGCTGACTTTAAGTGCAATTCAGTGCCGAGGCCGAAACCAAAAAAAGAAGAATAAGAAAAAAAAAAACATGAAAGAACCGAAAAAAAAAGAAATGCTAAAAACTTTTCGCCACTTGCCGCTGCTGCTGACTTTTTGCACTGTTCTATTCTGTTTTGCGGCTGCCACATTCGTTTTGTTTTCGCCAGTTTAAAAACGCATTGCCAAATGTGTCACACAGAAGTTATTGTTCGTGTTGCTGTTGTTCTTTTTCCCTGTGACTCTGCTCCGCTGTACCGTTATTTCGCCTGGCACAATGCAAGTGCCGTTATTTGAGAGCACCAAGAGGGACTGGGTGGAGAATGCGGTTGCTTTGTCTCCTGCATTGCACATTTTGCACTTGACACGACGATGCAAAGTACGAGGGAGCGAGTGGGATGGCAGGAGAGGCACGAGTCGAACGGCACTTAGCGGGTCAGTGCTCACCCACCTCTCACTCACACCCACCGCCCAGGTGCCGTCGCGCACAAAGGAGCCCCCAGCAACAAAATACACAGTTATAAATGCAACTGGGTTGAGTGTCTTAATGCGTGGCTAAACGCTGACATTCAGGTGCTCTCCATTCTCCGTAGTATTCATTTTAGATGAAATGGTTTTTCGGGCGGTCGAAAGGGGTGAATAACGGTGTACAATAACATCCGCTGGCCTTCTGTTTTGTAAATTTCTCATTACTTTTGCTGGCTTTTCCAGCTACTACTTTTCTTTCCATTATATTTTAGTAAATGGCGAATATCTGACGGTGCTCCTAGCTTGATATGCTATGTCCATCCCTGATGCTTTGTATTTTATTAACTGTAAGTAATTATTAAAATAAAATAACAGAAAAAGGTATGAGAAATTAATGAAATAGTTTTAAATAAAGCAAAATTAATATTAGGCCCTTTAAATAAATGTTTTTTTTTATATATATTTAAAATCTATAATTTAAATTTAACTACATTCTGTATCTAAAAACAAATGTGTTAAATTCTGAAGTACTATATGGTGCAGTTGCAGCTCAAGGTTCCTAGATTATATACTATTTCTATTTAAAAGGTTTGTGAGTGTTCAAAAACAGTTTTTTTTTCATTTTAATTATAAAGCATAAACTAAAATACACCATATTTCCTATTTTCAGACAATTCTATTATATTAATTAATTTCCTATTACTTTCACTTACCGATTCCTAAGCCAAGGACTCTAAGTAATTAAAGAGTCATCGTTACGATAAATATGTGTGTTAATTCCCATCCATTACATAGAGTCCTTTGTAAAAATAGAGTCCCTTAGATTGATTTCCAAAGAGTGAGCTTAATAGAAATAATTTTCGCAAATTCTCCAATGAATCCGCAAAATCAAGCGGCTTCCTAAGCCGATCTGACGCTAACAAGCTGCGTTCGGCTATATAGATATAGCTGTCCTAGCAGAGAGCCATCGATACGCGGTGGTCCCTTGACGGATTAATTTTTAATGAGCCCAGTTAGGCAGGAATTAATGAGGCTGGGCGCAACAAACCGCCCACCCGTGGGGGGACAGAGGTCCAACCACTCCCCACAAAAGCCACCTCACGTGTCTGCCCGATAAATCATCATTGCCAAAAGCCAACGGCGAAACAAGGACAACAAACACAACAATGAAATACAATTGCAATTTCCCGTGTCCGGCCCCCTCTTCTGCTTCCCCGTAAATCCTGACAAATGAGCGAAATTTCATAGCTCAGAGGATATTAACGTGTATTAGCGCGAGACGAAGGCGAATGCATTAAGTCAACTAACTGTGGTAAATAGAGGGGAATCAACTAGAAGGCGATCCTTGGAGGGCTCGCTGCACGCAGCATCAAATTTGCTGCTTCATTTATAAGGATTACTGCCCGAAACAGTAGAAACTCATAACAAAATTACTTGCAAGAAATGCAACAAGCTCAACTTATAAGTAGAAGACACACTATACTATAACACTATGCCGGAGAGAACACACTTTCACCCCCGTGAGGAGGGTAGAAAACTGGCACCGTGACTGGCCAACTGGGCGAGCTGCCCTCATTGCCGGGGCAAACACGAAATATGCATTAGTTTTCCCGTTGTTCACCATGATTACAACATTTTTTTTTTTTGTGTTGCACATTTCGAGGGTTGACTCTAAGAGGCTTTTGAAAAGTCGGCCAATTCTATATTAAATTGGTTTTGTGGGGGACCCAAACTTATCAAAACATTTATGGAAATAATGTAGGGGGATGTAAAAAGTAGGGAAATAGTATATATTTTAGCTTTAATAAATATCTTCCTAGTTAAACCTACCTATCACTCTTGCTTTTTAGATATTTTAAGGGGCTATCTATATATTCTATAACCAAATTAAATATTCAATTGTTCTGATGGGAAAATAATCTTGCTGCCAGCCTAACCTTTCTCCGACTACCAAAACGGGCTAAAATCGGATCTTGCTATACCTTTTGGGTATAAAATAAATTCTTATCATAGAATCAATCCCAGTAAACTTTTCCTGGGTCTCTGAAATTCGTTTCCACATAAATCAGATTTTGTAAAACAGATCTCCAAACATTATCACAAATGTCACAGCTCAGCATGGATATTCTCACATTCAAGTGTGTAATTCTTGGCCATCGCGGCTGCGGAAAGACGACCTTCCTTCAGAGCCATTTGACCGGAGCTTATGAAAGAATATACAAACCCACAAGGACCGCCGAAGAGAGTTGTCTCACCTTCACCACGAGCCGCGGGCCCATCTGCTTCAATGTTTGGGAGACCGCCGGTCAGGAGGAGCACTATGCCGACTCCAAGTGTGCCATAATCATGTACGACATGGTCTCACGCGCCACCTACGAAGCTGTTCCCAAGCTAGCCGCTCGCCTGGGTCGCATCTGTCGCAATATACCAACGGCAATGGTGGTTAACAAGTGTGATGCGTTTACGAAAGACACCCAGCTGTGGAATTCCAGTGATGAGATTTTTATATGCGTGAAACTCAAGAGTCAGCTAGGAAGCCCCTTTCTCTGGCTGGCACAGAAGCTATTTGGTGATCCCCATCTAAAGTTTGTGCCGATGACAGCTTTAGCGCCACCCTATGTCCCGATCTCCAGGGATGAGCAATTGCGCATCCTACGCGATCTGCCCGGGCTTCCCAAAATAGATAATGACGATATATTCTAACCGAGCGAGATGATATTGATCACATACAAAAGCAAACATTAAACATTCAAGTTGTGCTTAAAACCATCCCGTGGAGACTGTGAGAGGGTTCTTAACTGTTGACAAGTGACTCAGCCATTTCCCCAGAGAAACATATCGGAAAGGAAAAAAAATAAACAGCATTTTTCCCCGACACCAAATGACTTTTAGTAGCTGCCGAGCTGCCGCTATTCTTTGAACCATTTAGCAATATCACAGAGGTGAATGTGAGGGCCGTAACTCCATTCAGCATACTGAAAGTAGCTGCTTGTCAGGTGCTGCTCCTCGGTTTTCCCATTTGCGGTGGTGCCATTAAAGACAGCCAGGATGTCAAAACATGACGACGCCGCTCCCAAGTTATTATAATTAAAGTCGAGCCCGGCAGGAGTTTCGCTTTCTTCGCTTTGGCTTTATTGTTTCCTTTCTGGAGTTCTGTGTGAGATGTTATTTGAAATTTCGACGCAGTGTCTTTGTCGTCGCTTGTTTGTCGTCGGTTGTTTACTGCGGCAAGACAGCCACAAGAACAACAGGGTGTTTTGGGCCAGGACAACTCAACAGCTTGGCTGACAACGGAAACGGCAGCGGCAACGGCAACAAGCAACATCACCAGCAGCAGCAGAAGGAGCCGCAGCCACTGCGTGCTATATGCCTTTTTAACTTGATTTAATGAGTGCAGGGAAAGACATCAACAAGAAAAATGAAATAACTGTCATTGAAGACATGAAAAAGGGAGTCCAGATGGGGGATAGACAACGTTTCTTCGTTTCAGCCGAGCTGCGATGAGTTGAGCTGATGGAGTGGAGTGCGAGGCTGCGCTACTTAACTGGGACACAAGGGGTCGGTCGGTCTGCTTTCAGAGTCCTGTGTTCTGTGTCCCAAGTCCTGGGTGTGGCAGGGCGCAATTATGCAGCAAATTAACGCTTTATATTTATTAAAAGGAAACCCAAGGAAATGGGCTTGGGCGTGGCTTTCAAACAAAAAAAAAAATAAAATAAAGAAAAACAGGGGATGAATGACTCCTTGAGTACACATTGCCTTCACTTGGACAAGTGACGAATAATACGGGAGAAATCCTTGAAAGCCTATCTATATATATCAGTATCCTTCTTGCCGATTAAGTTAATTAAAATCTATGTTTATTAATATTTATGGAACTGTTAAGTTACTATAAAAATCCGAACATTTTGCTGTCATTTCGTTTAACTTTTCGACATCAAAAGAGTTCGTTATCAATAATTCCCGGATATTAGTTTGCTTATGTTTTTGCATAAGATCCCGGGCTTAGTTATCATTAATATATGACATCATTGCTTTTTTTTAGACAAATATTTTATGTAAGTTGTGAATTTTGCACCAAAAATAAAGAACTGTTGAAGGTTTTTCTTAATATTTCATAGAGTTAGATTCATAAATAGAAATAACACTTAACTGGAATAGTTATTTGGCATAGTTTATCTAATTTCATTTAATATTTATATGTAGCAACTTATTGAACCGATATTTATACTTTTTATATAAATTAAAACATCACTCCGATAGGTCATACTTTTTCAGTCTATATTTATCGTTTAATTTACAAAGTTCTTATTTAGTACAAGTATTTCAAGTATTTCACACAATTTCACATTGTTTACATTATGACACACAGGCCGCACTCCTCCATCACACAACAGGCGCCCAAGAGCATACAGCATTCGGCATCGCTGGGTCCTGCCGGCGGTCCTGGCTGATTGTAGCTGGGCTGCTCCACAACCACCACGGGTTGACTGTACATCGGCGATGGCACTATCACCTCCACTGGCGGTGGTGGTCCTCCCACCACATTTATAACCTCCACGGGAGGCTGATAGTACGGATCGATCACGTCCACCTGGTAGCCTGCGTTGTACATCTTAGTTCCTTGGACTCTGGCTTATTTTTGGTGGCTTGCTAGTGCCAGTTGTGAGTTGTTAGTGACTACTAGAAACGGAACTAAGTGAACGCCGCACGGTGACGCGCCTTTAACTGAAACATCGAACGCAAATGGCTGGCGGCAATATCTTACTCATTATTATCTAAAGCCGGCGAGAATTTGATCAATGAGCTGCCCTGATTACGAATTGGGTGTACACGCAAATAACATTGAAATAACCAATCCCAAAAACCGTGGGGCAACTTTAGGCATTTCTAAGAGGTAATACTACAGGTATCTTTGAAGAGCTTTTGAGTTTAAAAATATTAAAAACTATCCTGTGTCATATATCCCACAATCTATTTAAAACATAATAAAATCATATTCAAAATAAAATATATCAAGGGGTTTTAGGCATGGCAATGCATCTAGTTTCTTCAAATTAAATTCAGCTATTCAAAGTCAGTGTAAACCATGTTGTATTTATTTCCCATTTATTTTTGTTCAATGTAAGCAAGCCTGAGAGCTTCCGTAAATTCCTTATTCTGCGGTTTGCCTTAAACTCATTGAGAAAACTGATCAAAACCTGTTTTAAGCCAACACGCCTTAGAAGGACTTTAATCCAAAGTTGCCACTACTAAATGTACTCTAAAATAAGTTGAAATGAATCATAGGTGGAGAGAAAATAGATATCTGCCCCACTGTTTTTCCGGCTCGCGTATCACGTTGCGTATGAGTAATATTGTTTGGGCTTTAGATAAACATTTGGCCAAGACACAGAGAGAGAGAGCCAGAGAGCAAGTGCGGGCCAAAAAAATTATGTTAAATGAGAGGGCAGCAGGCCAACAGCACTCGCACTCGGTTAACTCCCTCTCTCATCCATGTGGGGTGTCCCAGTTGAGGACCCTCGTCAAAATATATATATTTTTGGGGCGAGAACTCTGACGCTGCGGTTGCAATTCAAGCGCCAAGAGTCATAAAATCCTTTATCAAATGAGAGCAGCAGGCCCAGGGAGCCGCCGCTCTTGACACATTTTCCGCTTTTATTGGCAAATTGAGAAACATATAAATAATAACTCGGAATGTGAACTAACTTTTGAAATGATGTGGTGAGCATTTCGCAGCCAGAAAGGATCGTCCCCCCCTACATCCAGTTTGCCATAAAACTACACTCTTTTTTTTTTGTGGTATGTTATTAAATTTGGCTTTTTATTATTATGTGGTCTTTTGGCATTGAGATTTATGTAAGACAATATGTTACCAGGGGTGAAAGTAGAGTGTGAGTGCCAGGACAAAGTGTTATTTACAACGGGAATCGTAAAATTTTATTGCACGAAAAAACTGTGTGAATTATTTGTGTGTGGTGTGTGTGTGTGTGTTTCGGTGGCCGTCATAGACAAAGTTAATTTAACGTAAGGCATTAAGAGGCTCTGTCCTTTGGCCTTTGTTTCTGCCACCAGAACGACTTGTCTTCACATAATTGTACAGCAGCAACAGCAATCGCCGCACTGCATGCAGCAGGGACAACAGGGACAGCAGCAGCAGCCCTTGTCATGTGGCGGCGGAGGCGGTGGCGGTGGCTGGACGATGACAGTGGTGCTTGGCTGTGGCGGCACTTGCACCACCTCCACGACCCGAGTTCTGTGATCCATCTCGATGGGTTGGTTTATGTGTAGTTTTTGGAGTAAAGCCGACTTGTTGCACCGCACGCGTTTCGCTCGGCACTGGACATGGTGGCCGGATTGTGTTATTATAGCCGCCGTCCCGCCAATCTCTGTCTATTACGAGTCTTATCTATAGATAAGAAAGCTACAGGGGAACCCTTATCAGGTACTGGCGATTTAATGTGAAGTACCCTGCAATTCGTAGGGGTCTCACCTTGGCTGTCTAACCAATAGTTTGATAAAGGGTATAAAATCGATCGCTGATTTATTATTCAATGTTCCTTAAAGTTTACAAGGAAATTGCAGAGTTCAGATAAAGTCTTACATATGATATG
This sequence comes from Drosophila kanapiae, assembly GCA_008042475.1. Lineage (NCBI taxonomy): Eukaryota > Metazoa > Arthropoda > Insecta > Diptera > Drosophilidae > Drosophila > Drosophila kanapiae. Next base: position 44,187 of record VNJM01000945.1, on the reverse strand, counting down.
GTAAATAGAGATAGCAGAAAAGAGAGATAAGGCTACCGATAAGCATTATCTTCTTGGGCTTATAATGTTATCTTGTGCAGTCTCTCGAGCTTATTCTTTTCTATTTCCTCATGCACTTGGGAATAATAAATAGGTCTAATCTTGTATAAATCAGTTACAATTATGCCACTCTATTTGCATTTCAATTTCCCATTTATATGGGGTACAAATTCCCCCTTAAATTACACTCACTCTTCCGTAACGTTATCTATAGGATGACTCACATTACACCAACTATCAGGGGTAAGTTGAAGCACTCGAAATGTCGCATAATACCAAATGGGGCAGCTAATTATATATGCCACCTTATCTGAGCCCTCAAAACTATATCCGAGGACGCACTTTGCATTCGAAACCAGTCATCCAAGTGCCACCATCAGCATCAGTGGCCACATCAATTTCGGGGCCGAATAGTTCCTCGTTTGCTATCATAAAGCGGGGATCTCAATTAAAAATTTCACCCAACACCAGGCAGGGGCGTTACCTTGCTGAAATTAATAAAAATATATATATATATATTTTTGAGCGCCCTTCGTGCAATGGCGATGATAATTAGTGTACGTGATTCTATTTACTTCGGCCGCCCCCCTGCGAACCTCGATATCCCAGGAACATCCCCTATCCACTGGTTTTGGGAAAAAGGGGTCCGTTCCGACCGGGTCCTTTAAGCCAAGGGAATGTCCTGTGTGTAATATGATATGCGCGTAAAAAATATAGTACGTGTGTGCGTGACAATGGCAACAACGTGCGGCAGATCCCCCAAAAGGACCAAGAGGCTTCGATGGGGACCCCGGCAAAAGTCGGGTGTCAAAAATGAAACTACGCCTGCTCGGAATTTAAAAATAACCAAATGAGTTTTAGCTTGATGAAAATAAGCAACAACAATAAGGGAATAGAGACAACAGGAGTCGAAGCTGAAGCAACAGCGGAGCCCATAAATATTTATAAACTTTCCCCTGTCTTATAAATACAGGGTCATTAGTTGGCCTGCACACCTTTCGCGGGGGGGAATCCACACTCGCCTTCGAGGACAATAAAAGCGAACTAGGCGGCAATTTGAATTCCTCTACTCTATAATAAACAGGCGACTAAGTGAGACGCTACTATCCTCCGACTGGCAGACTATAACTAAAGGGTTAATGGGGCTCCGGCTGATTTATTTCTTTGGGAATCCTTAAGCCAAGAAAGTCCGGATTTTACTTAAGAAATTCGCACCTTTGTGAGTTACTCTAGGTCGGGAAATGTAGGCAATACCTATACTTATTGCTTTAGATTAATTTTAATAATTTATGTACTATGATAATCAATTATTTATTAGTCTAAATTAATGTGTATAGAAAATTGATAAGAATAAATAATTTTCAAAGGATTTACAATGTTTCTAAGAACCAATTAAGTTTAAAACGCATATATTTTCTATATGTATTAAAATAGAGATAACTTAGACTTCTATTGAAATTAAAACATATATAATATGAGATAAAATGTAAAAACAACGTTCAGCTTGAAGCGATCTTAAGTTCAAACTCTTTTAGAGATATGTTTCAGGTCGTAAATAAAGCATACGCAGTGTTGGCAACAAGTGAAGGCTACAATACATAAATTGCTAATTATTCATACATTATGTATTAAAATCTTTGGGAAAATAATTTCTCTAGTAACAATGTAAAAAAACAAACACACGACCATATAGTATACGCAACGTTGGCCAATTTCGAATGGTTTGCGAACGGAGGTCAGGACCAAGCCTATCAGGGTTTTGTATTTATATATATAAATATATATATAAGCACATACCAACATACATATAATACATACACAATACATATAAAAATGATAAAGCAAAATGGCGAAAAGTGGCAGTAAAAAATAAAATGCGCTGCCGCAAAAGTGCCATTTGTGGCATAAACACATGCGCGCCAAAAACTTTGATAAGACAAAAGCCGAGCGAGGCCACCGCCGAATCAGGTGGTGGGTTACCTGGTGGCAGGTGGCAGGTGGCAGGCGGCAGGTGGAAGGCCGAAAAACTTTGGCAACTGTGACAAGGGCGACGGCAGCGGCGGTAAGGCCAGAGAGTGGAAATGTCCCAAGAATGAACTTCGTCGTTGGCGGGGACCGCCGCAGTGTGCCACTAAATGCTGCCACTAAATGTGTGCCAAGTATTATTGCAGGTGCCAGGTGGCAGGTGCCTATCTGCACACGTGTGTGTGTGTGTGTGTGGCTGTGCGGGTGTACGACTGTGTGTGTCTTTGCCAAAATTGCCCAAGGAGCTGCTGACGCCTCCTTGAGGCGCCCGCAGCGCCCAGGACTCGCATAAAATTAGCACAATAAAAACACATAAATGCGGCACAAAAACATGAAAATCCACTTGTTATAATTTAATCGAGTTGATAGAATTTTTACGACACCTTTCGCCAGGTAGACGCGTAAGCGAGCAAGCGAGGCTTTCGCTTAAAATGTGGGACAAAATAAAAGTTTTAATCACACGTCGCCGCTTTATAGCCGGCCATGAAGATAGCAAATGCATTACCAACTTTGCTTGGGATAAACTTTATTTTGAGCAAAAAAAAAAACAAAGGAAAAGAAAAGGCCAAGTGAAATCACTTAGGTTTTATGCGGGCATGAGCCCAAGACACTGTACATTTTAATGAGGCAGGGAAAGGTCCTATAACCTTTGTGTATTATTTAAATAACAAAACTACTTTACTTACACAAAATGGTTATATATTTACTGTATTCTCCGATATTCCCTAATAAAATGTTACTTATCCTTTACCTTTATCACTATACTTTTCCTAGAAGCCACTTTCCCCTACTTATATCCAAGTTAGTTCTCTGAAATAGTTTATAAAATAGTTTATGAGCAAACAAACCACAAAATAAGTCTTCAAACACTTGATTTTGTTACTGTTTGGGTGCAAGTTTATAACTATTTCCAGCATTATTTACACAACTGTTTGGATACGTGGCCACAAGTTACGGGGTGACCCCATATTATTGCAGTGGACCTTCGTGTGTGGCAAATGGATGTGGCAAGTGGCGGGGCGTTAGCGTTTCCTCTTCAACTTCGAATTCTGTCACACTTCTAATAAGCGCTTAAAAGCCACGCAAGGCGCCTATCCAAAACCTGTGATTAAAAAGGGGGGAAAAGTCTAGGAAAAACCACTGTTGGAAATCTGACCGCAAGGCGAGTGACAGAAGTGGCACAGGCTGCCGGCAACCGATAATTGTGCATGCCCAGTGGCAGCCGAGCGAAAGAAATCACTTAAAAAACTCGCACACACTCGCACCTATAAATTATGCTTCACACCCAGTTTCAAGTTAGGTTGGGGGGAGTCGTCCTAACAATGAAATTAAAGCCACCACAAAGGCCAGTGATAAGTGGGGAGAGGAGGCCAACTCAACGCGATCATAAATCTAATGTGTAATAAATTTAAACAGCGAAATCATGCAAAAAGCAAAGGCAGGTCGTCCTGTGGCTAAGCTCACGCACAGGACTCTATTTTTTTTTTGTTTGTTTGCGCTCTCGCCACGAAGGACCCGACAATGACTACACTTTAGCGGCAAATTTGTGCGCATTGTCGCCGTATTATTTGCTATTATTTATGCCTTTTCCACTATTTACTTCCTTTCTTAGCGCCCGCCACGCCATTTTCATAGGTTGGGGGAGGCAGAGAGCAGCGGCGGTATGCAAAAGTGGCCACTCCTTGGCCAGGACAAAACCCTACACTCCCAGGATCAAAAGAAAAATGCACTGCAAGGAATAGATTGAAGTTTTCGATTTTTGTATAGGTAAAAATCGATAAATCGGCCTACAGCATCGAAGTTTTTCCATCACTATATGTAACACAAACATACAAATTGCCTTAAACATAGATATTTAAGTTGTAGTTGGGACTCAAACCCACAAGTCTCGGCTAACTTTTTGAGTCGAGTGCGAGCGAGATAGATGAAAGGTTCCTGGTTTATTATCTGATAACTCCCATGTTTTTTTGGCCAATTGTGCTCAAATTTTATAAATGGCTTCTCTTAAGACTTTTGAACATATATTATTACTGTATATATTTTATACTTTTGTTTTGGTTTAATTTTGCTCTGTGTAATAAAACCACTGGCAATCCTTGCTGCCTGACACTTATGGCGTGCTAAGCATTTGCGCTTGGAGAGGCTTGCGTGGATTTTAAACATTTTCACACAACATTCTCATATTTAGACGTCGCCCATCAGCCTGGAAGGCTCGCGAGCTCTGCTCCAGGCCATCGGGGAGAGTGGAAAACCGGCCGCTGCTGGCAGTTTCCCTCTTTGCCAAGCGGCGATAATGTAAGCCCCTTTAAGCCCGAAATAAAGGACGCGAAAAGCGGACGCGAATGCGACCGCACCAACACAACATGCAACGGCACACGCGACCCCAAACGAAAATCTGTGAAATGTAATTGTTACCATGAAAGCACAAACCCCATATCACGACCCCTCCCCAGCCCGCTTTTTGAGGGCATTTTAAGTAAGTTTCTCAGTTTGATAATCGGCGGGCCTCAGCCGCCAGGGCGCTGCCTGGCTGATATACAAATTGGCTTTCGCAATGACTTTATATATTTTACGATCCTGCGGTCCTTTTCCGGGGAACGTGTCCTTTCCCTTTTTCCGCCGTGGCCCTGTGAAAATTCGCATGTGAGCCGCCCGCTGATGCGATTATAAAGGGAAACTGATGCAGATAAAATTAATTGAATTCAAAAAGCCAAAGCATTGGTCTTGCTCCTGCCAAGTCGAGGAGGGTTTTCCATTTTCTAGCAAAGTGCCTGCACTTTGCTGGGACTGGGGCGGGGTGTGCGGCTGGAAATGGGGCTATGGCATTTTTCCCCAATAGTTTTCTGGGTCATATCACGAGGCAAGTAAATAGTGGTTACATCACATGTGGCCACGAGTGGCTTAATCAGGAATTAGATTCAAGTGGTTCCACTCGCCTGGAGATTTAAGCCATATACCTCTATCTCCCTGGAAAGTTTCAACTGACCAAGTATGCGGTAAATTAAAGCTGTTCAGGGAAACTAAACTATTCAAAACTTTATTCAAGCGAAATACAATAAGCCAAATATTCTCAGAACCTTTCAAACATTTTTATCTGGAATTCTGGCACCTAATAGTGATCGATTTGGGGCTCTCAAAAAGCACCGAATTCGTAATAATTTTTAGATTATATCTTATCGGTTGAAGGCTTGAAGAAACCTTCAATAAAACAATAATAAGAGAACGCACCTTGGCGTAGATAAACTTTAAAAATGAAATGCCTCAGATGCTTATCTGTTCAAGGGGACCTTAGAGGGGTTTTCCTGATTTTATCTGCTATGACTAACTCTGCCTTCGACATTTACAAGGTCTTACTCATCGCCAGGGTCATAATATTATTCTCATATTTGTGCCAACGTTCAGGTATATCGATTAGCAGCAGGTTATACCAACCAGATTAGATAGGAGAGTTATCTATATATAAGTGCGACTTGATAAGATGTGTGCACGGTAAATTTGGGATTTAGTTGCCCCGAAGAGTTGGTTCACTTTGCACGTGAGAGACGGAAAGTATTGGAAATATTTGAAAAATGCCACCACCACATGGAGGACCTGGAGGCCATGGAGGTCATGGGCATGGAGGACCACCGCACCACGGAGGAGGACACCATGGAGGACCGCCGCATCACCATGGCCCACCCCATCACCATCACCATGGACCCCGACGACCCTGCTGCCTGTGCTGTACGATTTCATAAGAATTTAATAAGGAATTTACCCGAATTGAAGCGGGCATTGAATAGTTTTAAGGATTAACGCGAAATAAATGTGAAATGCGAAATGTGTAATGCGCCCCAGGAAACGTCTGTGAATGCGTGTGGGATTCGGGTTAATAAGCCGCCTAATTAGTGTAATCGAGTGCCTCGAGTGCCGAGCAATTAATGGGCCCAGCTAATCATTATGTGTCACCTCAGAACGCTTTAAAACCTCAAAAGCCGCCATCGCACGGCGGTTGCTTTCCAAAGCGAATGTCCTCTCACGTATATGTGTGTGTGTGTGTGCGTTTCCTTGCGTGACACGGCTAGTGTGCGTGTGTGGGGGAGGAGTGATTGTGTGTGCTTGCGGCTCCAGGACCTTTACACACACGCACGGCCACAGGACACGGACTCGACTGGACTCTAATTTATAGCAGCCAAGTGGATGCCGAAGACCAGAAGACATACAAGTGCCATAAATTCCGGCAAGGCAACACATTATTTATACTGTCAACCGGTCCATATTTCGGATGGGAAATACTCCATCGCAAAGGCCTAACCATAAATAAGTGCATTTCGCAGCGTTTTCGGCTTGGGCGAAAATAAGTCTTCATTAGCGGTTAAAAGGCTGACTGGTTGACCCACAAAGGACTTGGCCATATTCTCCATATTCCCATTGAGAGCTGTGCGCTGTGCTGTGTCGCCTCAGCCGCAGTAAAACAGCCGCAGCCTTAAAGCCGGAAATTCCCAAGCCAAGGCTGAAAGGAAAATGCTTAAAGTTCAAATTAAGCACAACAGCTGGCGAAAAATTGAATTGAAAGCAGGAGCAGAGCGGCAACAACAACGAAAAGCAACAAAGAGCCGCTTCTCGCAGTCACCCAGACCCCAGGACAAAACCCCATTGCCATTCTCACTCCCATTCCCCTTTTCCCTTTTCCCGACTAACCTCCCTAACCTCCATTTCCATCCAGCCCATAACCCCGAACCCCGAAAACTCAACTCAACCCAAGGCATTTACACGACAAACACAAACACACTCTCACACACTGAGGACGCACAGGAAAACCCTGAAAAAGAAAAACCGAAGCACGCTTTCGGGCCATCAGCTGGCCATGTAAGAGAGTTTCGCTCGGAGAAACGTGAAAGGATTCTCTGATTCTCGCACTTACACACTGGCGCCACTTTTCCCCCAAAGGGTGCCGCGCAGGCGCTGCCATATTGAGTGGAAATCGGGAAAATTCTGAGAGCCAAATCGGAACGTCGGTTAGTGCTTCGAACAATGCTCAAGGGTCTGGATGTCAATAGTCAGCATTTTGATTTGGCTTTGCCGTTGCCCACGAACACCAATAGGCCGTAAAATTGACGGCCCGAAATCAACTCGAATGCGTTGCCAACATTTTACTGTTTTTGCCAGCCAGAGTTATGGCCCAAACTTTGTTTTGATAAGTGCTGATTAGGTTAATGGTACTATTAAACGTTTAATGGCACAAACACTAATAAGGCTTTATTAAAAGGCAAATTAATATACAGAAATAGTAAATATAAAAGGATTCATTTCGTGAACAGCACATTTTTTCACTCATTCAAAGGGAACATTGGAGAGCTGTCTGCTAAAAGGATTAAACCAGATTTATTTGTGCAGCCTTATTCGTTCTCTTTTATTTATGTTTATGGAATATTTGAGGGATTTAAATAACAAAAGTGATATGAATGAAATTTTTTATATAAGATAAATGTCATGCTTTAAAACCCTCTCATTTTAACGGTAAGGCCTAACTGACTTACCTCTTTGAAATGTTTAAATAACTAATATATAATATTTAATATATATTAGTTTTACATTATTTGCTTAGGCTGTGAATAACACATTCAGTTTTCCTCCCTCATGGGAGTTCTATAATTAAAAATGTACAATAAATTGATGCTGAAAATTGAATGTGTTATCCCAGCCTAATCATTGCCTTACTTAATATTTATTGTTACATTCAAATCAGCATTTCAGAACAATTCCAACAAAGTATTAGCTCCATTTCACATAAGTCCCAACAATCACAATCAAAATAAATGCAAAATAATGCCTAAAAACAAGTGACTGGCAAAATAGGAAATACATTCCATTGGATGAATATTCCTGTCCTGCTTCTATTGTCAAAATCTCACATTTCCATCTCGCTATTAGGTGCATATTAGATCCATTTCAACAATCAACTTAAATACCTTAATTCGTCAACACCTGAGAACATTTTTCAAATGGGAGACACTGCAAAAATGCCTCTTGTGTACAATTTCCTGGCTTTATTTATTCAGCATTCTTGATTGTTTTTTGCCTTTCCTGCTTCATTTCCTGAGCGCTCAGCTCCTTCACATTCACAATGATGCAAAGTGGCCGGCCCAAAGTCCTGGCATTATCCCGAAGTGTGTAATTACGTATGCTCCCAGGCGGGACGGGTCCGGGACGGAACGGGGCGTGGCGCATATAGTAGTTACCAAGCAGTTGCAGTGCATAAATTATGTTAGGCCAAAGTGCAAGCAAAGTTATGTACCAGACGGACTGGGTTTGTTAGAAAGATTAACGCCTTCGTTTCGTTTTTTATACTTTTTCATGTTTTTTTTTATAACACACTCGTGCCCTTGCTGCTAGTGCTGTTGCTGCTTATGCCACTAAGCCGTCTGCGAGGAGCAGGAAAAACAAACTGCAACGGAAGCTGCACCTCATCACCACGACTTCCCCCGCATTTCCTCCAACGACTGTGTCACTTTCGGGCGACTGTTTCATGGCGGCCACTTCAGTGCCAACTACAGTGACAATAATAAGCGCCAGCAAAGCTCCTACGCCAGGACACTGCAAAAAAAAAGGAGCAGCAGTTTCTGTAAACCTTGAGAACTTATTATATTTTATCTGGAATAAATTAAAAGAAGTTATGAAATCAATTCTATGAGGTGTTGAGTACCTTTTCATATTAAATTAATAAAAATTAAAAGAACAAAGTTCTATTTGTTCGTTTTTTGAGAAAACCTTTTAAAGATAAACTTAATAAAAGTAATTATTATTGACTTAAAGCTTGTAATACAAAATTTATCTATATAAATAACTAATATTTAGATTGATCGTTTAAAAAAAAAGTGCACTGATGATAATCGAGGTGCTCATGGATCTTAGACAAACCTTGCAACACAAACTTATCTGTTAAAAGAATCTGTCATATATATAATAGCTATTAATATACATACGTAAGTAATATTAATAATATGTAATTTTAAATCATTAAATAACTAAAACTTTAGTACTCCATTATATATATTATATATATATTATATTATTATTGTCTTAATTTGGAAATAATACTAGAAATACTCTCAACACAGATTGAAATTTCTATTTATAAAATGCGTCTACCTTCTAAAAGTTCAGTTTAATATTCTAAAAATGATAGCTAATTTTTTGTCAGTGCCTTAAGCTCAGGATAAGGTGCGAAGGCGAGTTGTTGGTAGTGTAAGTGTGGGTATGTATATGTGTGTGTGTGTGTCTGTTAATGATAATGATGACAGTCTGTCGCCGGCTGTGCGCCAATGTGCTGTACTTGCTCTTTACGCGGACTCTGTAGGACTCTCGGCGCGCTAGTTAAAGTTTTAATTTGGCATATTATAGTGGCTGAAGTGGCGCAGCAGGCGCTCGTTAAATATGCCCACAGAACACATGGAATTAGAGCCACAAAACACTGTGCACTGGGTACAAAAAGGAAGCACCGTGTACAGCTGCGACTTATGGCATTGAACTTAGCCCAAAGGAAAGGGTCCTTGCGAGCCTGAGCTCTGTGGCCTCGAGTGGTTGTATCGACATGCTCGAGTGGCTTAAAATGAATAGTTGAAGTGGCCCCTAAAGCTGGGAGATGCCACTGGAAGCCGGCATTTTGTAAGCCGGCATAATTCGAAGTAACTAAATTAATTGTAAACCTGATTAGGGATAGCTCTTGGAGATATATGGTTTTTATTCATTTATTTTTGAGAAACTGGTACAAATTTAGATTTATCTGTACGATAGGAATTTCTTTAAAAGAAAGACTATAAAGTTTTTTTTAAATATTAAACAAATATTATAAATGTGGAATTGGGTTTCTTTTAAATAGATTGAATAAATATTTATCACACTCTAATTTTATAATAATTTTCTATGTTTAATTTAGTATTTTAATGAATGTGAGCTTGACAAACATTGTTTTAATTAATGAAACCTAATTAGCAACCATAAACATTTGTCTTTCTTAATTTTTTTCAAATAATAAACATTATACTTGAACTTAAACCCTTGAACTTGAGAGATAAGATATCGGCAAGGTTTTTTTTATAGAGAGAAACACGATCAGATTGTTTGGTTTGTCGAGGGCTAAGCTATTCTGCTATGGGATTCCCTCATTCCAGAGTATTTAATGTAAATTAAATTTTATTGCCAGCCATTAAAGTAGAGGGGAAAAAAACACTGACGCAACTGTAAGTGAGATGCAATCGGAACACAGAGATACGGCCAAAATCCAAATTCAAAGTCCAGACTGGCTATTAAGGCCAGTTCTGCGGCTTTCGAGTATTTCACATGCTTTAAGCCATTTAGCAAATTATTCGCAACGTGCCGCAAACTCAACCCTTGAATAACAAAACAGCTGAAAGGAGAGAAAAAGAACAGACAGCCATCGAAGGCGAATGGAATTTTTTTTGGGAAAGCATTTCCAATTCAATCAAACGCCCCCACACACACATGCTAGCATTTAAATAAAAATAAACAAGGCAACGGAATACACTTTGAAACACTTTTAAGCATCATTACATTAGCAAATTTTGCAACGATTCCGGGGGATAGGGCGAGTTCGATTGAGACGATGGATCCCTGGGATTTCGATGAAAGGACTTGGCTCTCTGACGTGTGCGTGGGCGTGGCTGGTGCCGGGGCAATAACAAAGCACACATTGTAGCAACGCAAAGTTGGTTCACTTCCGCTTCCTCTTCCTCTTTTTGGCATTTTCTAATTTCCATTCGCCCGAATCGTGGGAAATGTAATTATGGCCATACAAAGCCGCTGCCATTGTGAAGTCTTTTGGCCAGCTTTTTGGTGTAATTGTCGTTATAATAAATAACTTCAACTGTCCGACACTTGACACTTGACATCAACTGCAGCGGAAGCGGCAACAGGAGCGGCAAAAAGAAAATCCCCTGCCCGAGCGCGGCAGTTTCCTTTTTGGGCACGGGATGGGTGCAAGTGCATGCAAAGTGCCAGAAAAACATTCGCCATTGCCGCATATTTCAAATGCGGACACATGTAAAAATGCTGAAGCGCTGATAAGGACATTAACATTTGGCCAAACACATAGACATGCGGCCAGAACGTAGAAGGAGGGCGGGCTTCCTTCCGCATATGCGAAACATCAGCAACAAGAACAACAACGCGCAAAAAAAAAGCGGAAAAACCTTCACCTCGTCGCTTTTGACACGCAAATTTATAACGGCAAAGGCGGCAACAAAAACTTGTTGTGGCCAAAACATACAGAAGGCTACACGCGGAGAAAATGAGTAGCGTTTTTGGTTTTAAATTAAATTTTAAAACATTTTTTTGTTATAATTGTAATAGGTTACGAAATGCTTTCTACAAGTAAATGAGCGAGCTAATACGAGGGAGTAAAATACGATCAAGATGACAAGAAAGAAACTCTGATAAGAACGAGAAAATTTCAGCGAGAACAAGCGCCGTAATCGAACGAATATAATAGACAACGAGAATGAGAGCAGAAAGAGAGGAGAAATCCATATGGTATTATATATATATTTATAATATTTCTATAAGCTTGGGAAGTATTTTCTATAGGTTAATAAGTGCGCTTTCGAGCGAGTAAAATACGATAAAGATGGCGAGAAAAATACAATGACTAGAACGAGAGAAGATCAGCGAGTTGTAATGACGAGAATAAGAACAAGCGCCTTAATCGAGCGAATAGGCAACGAGATTGACTGCATAACAAAAGAAGGAAATCATATGGTAAAAGGAAATTATATATTTCATATTTGTATTATCTTAGGAAATGGTTTCTATAATTAAATGAGCATGATATCTATCTGGTAAAATACGATCAAGATGACGAGCAAAAAACTACTACTAAACCGAGAGAAAATGAGCAGCGTTTAAATTACATTTTAAAACATATTATTTATCATATTGGTATTAACTTACTAAATGTTTTCTGATAGTAAGTGAGTTAGCTATTGATCGAATAAATAAGATCTAGCTGACGAGTAAAAACAGTGACTAGAATGAGAGCAGATCAGCGAGTTGTGATCGACCGAATAGACAACGAGAATGAGAGGAGGAAACCAAATGGCAATAGGAAATTATTTTAAAATAAACTATAAATTAATACTACTTGCTTTAAATTTGTTTTTTTTTAGAATGTAAAACCCATTTTTCCAAGTGCCGCAAGCCCCAAAAAGCCTCCAATCCGCCCTGAAAATAAAGGAAGGCACAAATTTTGAACGCATACAAATGCAATTTAAATTTACTTATTTAGAACCCCTGGGAATTTCAAATTATTTGCCTTTTCACGCAAATTTAGCGACCATTTTTCTAACAGAAATAAAACTCAGACAGGTGGGCCTCCGTCAGTGAGGAGGAGTTTGCATAGTTGGGGGTACTGCCCCAACCCCTGACATGTGTACACGGGCTGATTCTTGGGCGCAACTTTTTCCAACACGGCTGGCTCTTTTTTTTTTTTTGCTGATCTTGGACTGGAGGGGGTCGATTAGAAAATGCTTTTCCCCCCTCATAGAAAGAAAGTTACCCAAAAGGTTCTGACAAATGCTCTTTGGCCAGCATGTTGTTGCTTCTGCGGTGATTAATGACGTCGAAAGCCGAGCAGGATCTGCTCTGCGGGGATGCCCTGGCAGCTTAATTTAAAATGAAAATTGTACTTAATTTCTAGCTGAAGGGGGCGAGTGGTTGGGGTTTGCTAGACTGATTATGCCCTTCATGGCTTTGGCTTGTGCTCTATAGGGAAGGCCATCCCTATGTCAGACCTTGTTCATTAGAAATGAGCTAACACAAATATTACATTTTGGCTTGTTTAATGAATTCTGGAAACTTTTTGGCGCAAAAAAAGGAACATACAAAAATGTGTATGCATTTTGAGGAATTAATTCTGTCTAGAAATATATTTATGAATGACAAGCGTGAACAACTCAGGCAGAAAATAAACTCTTGATGGAAGCACCACGTTTTACATAAAAACAAGATTTTTTTCTTTACAAAAATAAAGGGAATTTCATGTTAGAAAAATATTTAAATTCAGCCTTTTAGTTGAATATAAGAAGAAATGTATTATTTCATTTAAAACAAAATTTAATTAATTAATAAAACTTAGCCTCATGTCAACTTTTTGATTCTTTTCTAAAAGCCTCAGCTTGTAGCTAATAAACAAGTAAATTAACAAGAAAGAAATATATTTAGTAAAATGCTTTTAAGAAATCAAAACTCCGCCAGTTCGTACCTGGGAATATCCATAAAACGCCTCTTTCATTAATTATTCCGACACATCAAAACGACGATAAAGTTTTCAGATTAAATTCGCTTGTTTTTCTTTTAGTCAAATCATTCCACAGATGTGTGTTGTGGGAGCGAGAGTTTATCATTCGAGTCGACTGACTGTCCCCACCACAAGCAAATTGAATTAAGATTACCACACAAGGATTTCAAAGCATTTGCGGAGAAGTCAAACAAGCTTTAGTTTATTATTATTATTGCGTCAGAGCGAAAAGTTTCAGCCACTCGGCGGCGGTTGAGGGCGGTGGAGATGTGGCGAGAAAACGTGGGTTGGAAAATTCTCAATCGCAATCTTATGGTTTATTTCTTTTGCGCCAAAGCTACTTTATTTTGACAGCAGACAAACAAATGTCAGAATTGAAATTAAAAGGAAGGCAGCGACAGGCAGCAGCAGCAGCAGTCTGTGGAAAACTTGTGAAAAACACACCCGCCGACTCAAAGACGTAGACGAAGGTTTTTCCAAAGGCGAAAGGCGAAGGGATGGGGCGGACCGCAGTACGCAGTTTCAATCAGAAACTCCGGATCCAACCCACGAATCCGACTCCGGACTCCGGACCCCAGACTCCCGACACCGGCACCAGCTCTGGCACTGGCTGTGGCTCTGGGTTCAATTCCATCACCACCCACACGCACTGCTCGACTGACTTCCCTGTGCATTCTCAATCCCAATCCCAATCCCACTCGCTGTTTTCTTCTTTTTTTTTTTTGTACATTTCACACAGCGTGAAATTTTCTAAATGTCATTTTGCTGTCATCTCGTGGATAATAAGATTACAACTACGCTGAAATAATAGGATTCAAATGAAAAAACTTTGCCGTCGTCGCCCGTCTCCTTGGCGCGTCTCAACTTTCAATACGCACCGAGAGATATATATCTGGATTCTGATCTGAGACATTGCACAGTGGTCTTAATAAAATAAAGATAAACCTAGCTGAGCTTGGGATTTACAAAGAAAAAATAAAGTTAATTACAAGGTCTTCTTACCTCTATTAGAGTCTATTGAATTGGCACTACAAGATCATAATTCAAGAAAGATTATCTTACAAATCTTAACTCAATGTATTCTTATAAATTAGTAATTTCTCGATTTGGTATAGAATATCACTAATTACCATTCTCCACAGATCATTACATCACCATAAATATTGAATATCACTGCATAACCTTTCGATTTAAAGCAATTATCTCAATAATAATGTTCCCCTTTTTGATTCCATCTTTAGAATATAATATAATATAACTTTTAACTTGTTTTTTTGTAAGTTCTTAAGGCAAGACCATTTCCTACTTCTAACGATGACTTGAGGTTTTTTTAGCCCACTGTAAGCTGGGGGGCGTTGTCGTCATTTGGTCTCTGGATTTACCACCTGGAATGGGTCGCAGTGGAAAGTTTTTTTTGATAGAGTGCCGCGATAATGAGTGAGCAAGCAGCCGCACCTCCAACTCCATACCCATCCCCATCTCCATCTCCATTTCCTTCGACAAATCCCAATCCATTGGCGATGGTAACTTGAGCGACCTATGATCTTGAGACCACTTGAGGCGTCGCTGTCTGTTCCACGTCTGCGTTCTATTTGTATAATTGATTCGATTCTCCCGTCGGAGAAGGCGGTTTAATGAACCATGCTTTCGAGGCGACCATTACTTCAGATTGTCTGCCTGCCCGCGGGCCACAAATCGACGAAAGTACTTGCCAAGATGGCAAAAAAATATCTATATACTTATATAGGTTTATATACAAAACAAATCGAAAAAAAAGAACGAGCTCGCCTAGGCCGAAGAAAAAACGGGAGAAAAACAAAACGAAGACCAAAACAAAAACCAAAACCTATCAGCTGGCCTAAGATGGATCACTGCCCGGGGCCATAAAGAGAAACCGGCTTTTATTGCCCACGAATTGGGTATAAAAGCGACGATCGCGGCCCAAACCGGCATCAGAACTTTCCCAATCGTTCTAACAGCAAGTCATCATTAGCAGCAATATGAACTCCTACCTTGTGATCGCTTTGAGTGCTGTGTTCTTGGCCCTGGCCCTGGCCTCGGTGAGTTTCAGTCTGACGATAGGGTTAGGATCTAATCAAAAAATAACAAATTAATCATCCTACTTAACCCTTTTTCAGCCCATCGAACTGAACGAGGAACAGAAGGCTCTGGCCAAGCAGCATGGCGAACAGTGTGCCGCCGAGCTGAACCTGACCGAGGAGGAGAAGGCCAAGGTCAAGGCCAAGGACTTCAAGAACCCCACCGAGAACATCAAGTGCTTTGCCAACTGCTTCTTCGAGAAGGTTGGCACCCTCAAGGACGGCGAAGTCCAGGAGGCTGTGGTCCTGGAGAAGCTGGGCGCCTTCATTGGCGAAGAGAAGACCAAGGCCGCTCTGGCCAAGTGCAAGGACATCAAGGGCGAGAACAAGTGCGATACTGCCGTGAAGCTACACGAATGCTTCGAGACCTTCAAGCCCGCTAAGGAGGTCAAAGCCTAAGGTGGAGCCTTGGCAAAATGTGATTTCATTCCGTTAGGAAAACAAAAAAAATTGTGAAAAATAGCTTAAAGCGAAAGCCAATTAATATGATTAACTTAAATACAGCCTTTGTCAGATGAGAGTTGCTCAATATTTTTATTTCGGCGGTGGGTTTACAAGGATCTTACTGAAGATAAAGCGGTTTAGCTAACATTTTTAAAGGTACTTATATATTTTCCGAAATGTAATCGAATAGACACTAATTAAAAACGAGTAAAATGTTTAGGGAACACTAGGTTCGTCTTTGTCCTTTTCCAAGATTAGCTTGGGACCCCCTTCCTCACTACCATTCACACTAGTCATAGAATAGGTCGCCGTGGACTCTCCCCGGCTTCCTCGGCGTTGCAACGACAGGGTGTTACGCTTAGTGATAGCGTCCTGCGTGTTGCATGTTATGCAGGTCTCAACAAAGAGCTCTATATTCTGGTCTTCCAGGCGCCGGGCGATGGGCAGGGCGTCCTCCAAGGCCTCCTTGGTCTGCTCCAGTTTGTGCAGAATAGCATTAGCCTTGACTATCTGCACGACGCTCAGCAGCCTCCACAGATTGCTCTGGCAGTTGTAGCTTTCTGGCGATGAACAAAATAATAATTATAACTGATAAAATGAAAAGTATTTATTTAGTCTTACCCTTGATAGCCCGTCGAGCGTTGTAGGTGCACTCGGAGTGGTGTCCCTGCTCCAAGTGCGTTTGGGCAAGCTGATGCAGAAGGTAACACTTCTCGATCGAGTACTTGGCAAATACCATTCGCCTTTCCAGCCGTGCTATCAGCATTCTGCGGAGGAGGAGAATCATATATATTATAATGGCGACAACTAGGAACGCGCCCTTACTTGGCTCTAGTGGCAACCGGATCATAGGCATCCGGCTCGGGATGGGTGGAGCGATCCCCGAAGACCAGCGAGACAAAGTCCTTGACCTTATCGGTGGGCAGGCGCAGCAGTTTAAGGATGGCTGAGCTCGCATGAGGATTAAAGTTCTTCGGCACTCGCAGTTGCTCGGCCAAAGCCAAGGCCAAAGTGTTGTAGACCTCGTTAAGAAACTCGAACTTCCAGCACATAACCCGAGATGTCTTCAAGACGACATAGTCGCCCATCACCTCCTCCACGTACTTGGCCAATAGCTGGGGGTATTGGGTATTGAATTTTATAATTATTTTTTTACTAGAAATACAAGCAAAATATATGGACCCCCACCTGAACCTTCTTGGCCTTCCGCAGGATACGAATCTGTTTCAGGGCCGTATTCATGGTGCGATGCGTCTGGTATTGTACGCGGTACAGGTACGCTTCCCTGTACTTGTCCGACATCGCCTTATTGCGGTATTTCATGTAGTTCACCAAATACAGAGGACAGCGCGATTGCAGCATTTTCTGTGTTAAGGAAAATCGATGATAAGGCTTTTCGGAAAAACTTACACACTGGAATCAAGTCTCACCATGAACTTGCGCACGATGTCGTACTGTTTCCGGGAGATATTATATAAAATGTAGGAGGAGTCTTTGCACTGGGGCAGCAGCAGGTTGGGTCTTTTGGAAAGCATCTTCAGGAAGAGAACATCGACCCAGGAGTCATTGATGTACGACTGGTGAAATATGTTAAAGGCCCTCTTCCGGCGCGCAATTTCCATGGGCGACAGCAACTCCTCCTCGACGTCCTGGATACTCTGCACATCGCACAGGCCCTGCTCCTTGAGGACCTTCCACAGCGGTCTGTTGTCTACCTTCGACTTTTGTTTGATCAAATCATTCACGATGTTGGCCGTCTTCAGGTTTTTCGAGAAGAAAGCCGACATAGCCTCGCCGGTCACATCTTTGATTACACCGTCCACCTTAATGGGGAAAATTCACTTATAAAATGTGTGACAGATATTTTACTGTACAACTTTGATATCTAATATAGTATACTTTATTGTAGTGAATAGTAACATTAATAATCAATTTATTCGTTGTTATAAAAAACACAAACACAAAGCTCAATTCTATGGTATCTTCAGGGTTCTAAAAATACTCTTAATACCCTTTACCTAGAGGTCACCAGGGAATTTTATAGTTATAGTTTGAAACAGGCAGAGAAAAGAATCTCCGGCCCTGTAAAATAAATATATTCTTGCTCAGCATCATCGTGCTTTTAAAATCTTATAACTAAGTTCGGTATAAAGTTATTAGATATAAAACAATACAAATTATTAAAATTGTAATATACACTTATGATATATAAACAGGGAAGCTATTAAAATATACAGTTTGTGTTGGCAGTACAAATTAGTGTTGCTCAACATGTTCCTAGCGTCATTTGTCCTCATGTGGGTGTTGTCCAACATGTTACCAGCCACATTTGTCTATGTGACATGTTTAATTTAAGTTTCGTTAATAAGCCTGACAATGGCAGACAATCGATCACAAGACTATGGCTTTGTTCCTTTTAGAAGAGTCATTTTCCTTTGATTTTACCATTATCTTTCTGACTAAATTCACATTAAAAGAGGAGCACTTACCACTAGCACTCGCTGCTCGAAACTCTTTTTCTTATTTCCTTGAAAAACGCGCAGACTGTTATGCAATGCCATCTTGCAGTTTTCAAACTGGTTTAATTCGTAGAGAACGTCACAAATGTCCAGGTTAATAACAGCCTTCTCTTCACCATCAGCCTGGAGGGCCAGCTCTGCGAAAATTCATAATTATTAGCCATGAAAAGCATAGAATTCGGCATTAAATACACCATATCTTAGTACTTAAAACGGGCCTTGAGGAGTTTTACATATTATAAACCGATTTCACTAATCCTTTTTTTAAGGATCTAATATTTTACCAATGATTTCCCTTCGAAATTATTTTATAGTTGTGTTCTTAAATACTCACTGGCAGCATCCCGACTGTCCTGCAGGGCTCCGAGCATCTGGGCGGCTTTTCGCTTGGTCTGGCATCTCTTGTACAGGGTCATGTGATCGTCGGGCTCCAATTCGAGGGCCTTGTTAAGATAGTGCAACGCAAAGTTCTCACGGCGGCGGCGCGAGTAGTAGATGCCCCAATCCCGATAGATATCGTGAAGCACCTCATCTGACCAGTCTATCTTCATCCATACCGGAACCGGCTCGTCTGTTTTTGCCTTAGGCACCTCAACGATTGAAGTCATTTTGCCGTTTCAGATGCACCGCTAATATCAAATAAAGTTGATATTTAATCGGAATTATTAAGTCGGTAATGCGTATGTCCGTTTTTAAATGTCAAATATGTAAAATTTTCGATAAAATTGAAAAGTACAACAAATTTGTAAGATGCAAACGCGTGTGAATTGTTTTGAGAGACGTTAATGTCTGATGGAAATAGATTCAAAAGGCAGTAGCTGAAAAAACATGGCCTGCTGTCACACTTTTTCCTAATTTCCTAATGATTTCTTTTTAGAGTTATTATATATGTTTGAAATTGTGTATGAAATAAGAAAAAGGCTTGAGCTCAATTCTCTCATCATTTTCTCGTTCTCTCGTTGCTTTTGCTCTCAATTTCGTTGTTTAGCTGAGAATTTGTTGTATTTATTCGTCCTTCCGCTCCCAATCTCGTTGTCACGAATTATTTGCAGTATTTACTCGTTCATTTGGTCTTTGTTTGCTCGTACATATTTTAACCTTTGGAGGTTCTGAATCGATTTTAACTGGGACGACTAATTCCGAAAACTTTATTATGTTTAATTATATCATAATACTTAGTGCCAGAATATAAAGATTTACTTCTAGTTTTTTTCTGGACTTGAGACTAAAGTGCCTCCTTCATCACAATATATTACCATATTCCTTATTCATTTGATCAATTTTATTATAATTGTCTGAGAAAGTTTGTATCTAAAAGAATGGAAAATCCGTGAGTTGACAAACCGCTGTAATAAAAGCAATTTCGTTGCCTGAACATGGATGAGAACCCTTTTTTGCTGCAGCTTAATTGGGGCTTTCACGGACTGGTCCTTATAAACCGCTTATAATCCATATTCATGTGTGTCCTGGTCACTCGGCGTTTTCAATTTGCATAATTGAATGCACAATGGGCAGGCCCCCATCCCAAGATGATTAAGTACAGCATGGACGGGTGCGTTGAACACGTAAAATAACTTTATTATTTCAAATGGGATGCTGGCGGGACATGGCAACAGAGGAGAGCCGATCCCTCAGCCATTAATTCCCTTGACAACACACTTTTCATAGTTGTAGACAAAGTCGCATGTGGTGGCCGATTTGGTGGCTCCACAGCTGTTGAGCAGAGCCTTTAGCTTATCCGCCGCCAGGCTACTGAATCGGATCTGGGCAAACTTGAGGATCTTGTCGCTGTTCGGCTTGTTGTCGTCGCCGAGGAGTCCCAGCTTCTTGTAGACACAACTGTGGTAGCACTTGACGGCCTCCGAGGGATTCGCCACCTCCTTGTCGGTGGTCAGCAGGCTGGCATCGCTGGCGGCAATATTCAGTTCCTTGATGCAGGCCTGCTGCATCTGCTTGTAGGCCGCCAATTCGGCAGCAGTCTGACCCTGTTGGGGATGCGAATATGTAACTCCTGTAGCGATCAATAACGAAGGGTTTTTGTTCGATACATACCGCTGCCAGTTCGCTTAGGGCGAAAATGAGGAAGACCACCACTAATCTGTTGACTTTCATCGCTGCAAAAAGTATCTGCACTGACCAACTCAACGCGTTAAAACCGCTTAAATACTCGCGATAATTCCATAATTCCAGTCTAACTTCCATCAATTAAGTTATTAAAATTCAATTACTTACATTATTCAATTTTTGAATTATTTTCTGTTATAATTTGTGCAAGCAATTGGCTGTTTTTAAATTTTCAACCAGCTGGCGGTAAATAATGCCCGCCTCCAAGTGATCATTCGGGTCAGTGAGCCATAATTTGCACTTTATTTACTTTGGATTGTTCTCATTGCTTCATTATTTATTTTATGTTGAAAATTTGGGGAAAAATGTATATTTATTTCTATAATTTGTTATATATTATTTATAATGTTTCGAATAGTATGAATAAATTACATTTTAATCGATTCCAGTGCTCGAGTGAAACAAATTATTAAGCTTAACATTATATACCTGGCTTGATTTGTTAAATAAAATAAAAAATATATTTTAGAGGCACTTATATTTAACTACAGCAGTTTTATATTTAATATATAAATATAAAATTATCTCTTACCCCTTTACTGGAATAATTAAGTTTCTGTAAGTATTATAACTAATTTCTTTATTAACCAAGTTCAGCATCTAAACTTTTATTTACTATTCTTTTTTGTAAATTTTACAACCTATTTAAAATAAAATCCACAATTTATTATATTTGTTTTTTACATATAATAATAAATGTCAAGCTTTACCAAGGGCAGCCAAAAAATATACTTTAATTATTTACTATTTCTCTCAGCGAACTCTAATGCCCAAAAGCGGGCTTTTAAATTATGGCAAATATCTCTCAATCTAAATAAAGAGACTTCCGCACATTCTCTTATAATAAGTTAATACATTATTTTATATTATAATGAAACCGTCACAAATTCTAACACCAAAATAGTATATATTTCTTTGCTCTATGATTTTTAATATTACAATTGAATTGTGTTTATAAACAATTGGGAAAACACACTGCTGGGAGTTCGATTAAGACACAAAATAAGATGGGAGGCAGCCCTGAGACACACACTACTACTCCGACCTACTCCGACTTGGCCGTGGTTACCGTCTCGCCCGAGTGCTGGATGCCATCGATAAAGTCAGCGCCATCGGGACCGAGACCTTCGCTCTCGGCCTCCGTCCGCTCGAGTATCTCGCGGATCCGTTGCTCCGCCTCCAGCGTCTTGAGATGATTGTAGCACAGATGCAGCTTGTAGGCCGCCTCGCAGCGCGTCTTGCCCTGCAGGTCGCTGCACTCCTTGATCTCGGCCTTCTCGTGCTGGATGATCGTCTGGACCTGGTTCTTGAAGGCCTCCTCCAGCAGAACGTTGTAGCGGTCCAGGTCCAGGGTCTCGTACAGGCAGCTCACGAAGCACTGCAGCGGCTCGTTGTGCTTGAGATCGAGGAACGGCATCTGGCCGCTGGGGTAGTCCAAGTCTCCCAGGTTGTTCACCTCGCCCATTGACTGCACGGGGGCCGGAACCACCTCGTTCTCACTGTTGTAATCGCTGTTCATGAGGCTCATGTGGAAGAGCTTTAGCTGCGACATCGAGATCTCCGTCTTGCGCATGCAGGTCCTTAGCATCTCCTGGCTGAGTTTAGGCTCGGTGCCGTTGGGCGGATCTGGAACCAGGGTTCGGGTCATTGACATGTTCAGCGAGACGGTCATCGAACGGGTCTGTAATGAGGGATTTCTTTTATAATATTTGGCATCTATTAAAAAATTATTATATATATTACCCAAGCCAGAGGCAAGAGAGCACTGAGTGCCAGGCACAGCAAGGACAACGAATTGGCTTGAAGAGACATTAAGGCGATCGATCTATGATTGGTGTTTAAAAAGTTCAGAACTATGAAGCCAGTCACGGTTACACACAGACCTTTTATAGAGGCCATCTTCAGGGATTCGATCTCCTTTTTAATTGCTATTTAATTGATGTTTCAAATCGATCGGAAAATGACTGTTATGGCTGAGCGGGTAAAAGCCATCAACCGATCTGGATGTGCCACGCCTCAGTGCATTGCCAAAAACATTTGCTGGCGGGAATTCAAATTAGCGTTGGTCAAAGGCCTCATTTGTCATATTTTTAATGGCCTGGTTACGCAAAAAGGAAAATGGTTTTGCAAAAAAAAATTATGTTTCAAGCTCAATTTGGCAGATGAATCTACAAACCATTTAAGTTCCGTTCCATTAAAATGTTGTTAAACAACTGTTCGAGGCAATTAGACTATATAAGTTTTTTGTTTAATGCATTGTTCGCCAAATTCAATTAAAATAATCACTGCAATTTTCAAATAATTTGTTTTCGTGTATAATCAGAGCTATTTTTTTTTTTTTTTTTCAGAGAGCTTTGAGCAAAACTACAGGAAAAACGCTTAGAAACTGGAATTAGATTATAGAGGAACTGATAGGTGGAAACCAATTTAATCACATTAGTTGCAACCGCAGCCAACTCTAGCTTTCTTCGGCCCTCCTCTAATTGAGGGACTTAATAACAGTCTTGTGCTGATAACGGGGAAAAGACCGCAGCATCCCCACAGCCACATCACATATTGGTCTTTAAGATCAAAGGACCTCCACACGGACAGACAAAGGCGAAAGACAACATCGGGCAGTGGCAGTGGCAGAGCCACCCCGCAGCGTAGTTTTTATAAAATGAAATTACATTAATGTGAGAACCGCAGGCTAACCTCCGCCCAACCCGACTCAAAGCATCAGGACTCATCCCCAACTCCAACTTCCTTCACGAACCCCATTCAGCCACTGCTCCTTGGCCAACTTAACAGGAACGAGACAAGTCAAACAAGACGGCCAAGACAAAGGCTGATGCCGAGCAAGCATCGATGTCCTTCTGTCCCGGCCACATCACGCGTCCTGCTTCCTTTGACAGGCCGCCAAGGCGGCTGTCTACTTAAATGCATTAGCTCGCGGGGGTGGAATCTGATGATTGGGCTGCCTTTTTAATAGACATTAGTAAACGCATCACTGACTGTTGTTGGCCAGGCTCTCCGCCTTCCTTCCTTGTGCAGACAACTGCAACTGAAACGGATGCTAAATGGAACTGACATGACAGCCAGACCGTTCGCAGGAAGTGACAAAATGAATTATAGACGCCAAGTCTATCAACACTTGGGGAAAGTCTACAAATTTATAGTCGAGTAGTAAACAGGGATCAGTCATAAGAGTGTAACCCGACCATTGAAATATGAAAACCAACATGGAAAAAGAATTGCCTACTTATGGGAAGGGAAGATTAGAGAAAAAGAGATATTTGGATAACAAATATTTATAAAATAAGGAGAATATTTCACCCTGTTTGAAAATCGAATTATAATTAGTTATAATGAAATTGAAAACCCTTAAATATGTGTCTATGCAATTTAAGCTACCAAATTCAGTATAAATGAAATATACAATTTTTATTAACAAATGTAATGCATACATAAATAGAAATAGTATGAAATATACAATTTTTATTAACAAATGTAATGCATACATAAATAGAAAATAAAAACGCCTTTTTAATAACCTCAGAATGCTGATCTACTGAGTGCCCTTTTTCTCTTAGTGCAGAGCCGGTTCATCCTGTTCCTGCTCCAAATTCCCCAAAGCCAAAGCCGAAGCCAAAGCAATTGTCCCTTATGTCCCCCAAAAAGCGGTCTGTCCCAAGTTAAACTGGTAAATGCAATTGCGACACGTGCTCAATGAATGTTTAATGATTTGTTAATTGGATTTGGGCTTTTAAAAACACGGCCACATCCCCTTTTCCCCGTGTCCAATTCATTTGCTTGGCCAGCACGCATGTATGTATGTGTTTTGTCCTGGTACCCTGCATCCTTGCTCGTAAGTTCCGCCGCGCCGCTCATCAATATTTATGCCAAACATGAGCGTGCCAATGCCTTTGGGATCGGTACTCCGACCAAGGACTTAAGCCCCTGACGACGGTCTGACAGTGGGCTCTAATGATGGCCCACTGTTATGCAAATGGGTGCGTGTGCCCACCACGCAAATGGGTCATACTCGGCACAGTGGAGCTCCTCTCCATTGACATCAGTCGAATATGCATAAGTAATTATGTATAAGAATTCCGTCTTTAATTTCCTCAGAGATGCAAAGGGGCGGGCCTGGACTGTGGGGGTATGTCAAAGTTGCGAAAGTTATTTAACTTAAAAGTTCCTGTAAAGTTCAATATCTTTGGGGGTGGCTTAGTTAAGGATTCGTCAGGTATTAACTACAGTGGAAAAAAATAAATTTTGTGGTGTTGTGCCAATATACAGATTTTAGATATTCATTGTATTAGTAAATATAATAACCTTTAATTAGTACAATTTGATCTGATATTCAGATAAACAAAGTTCCATTAATAACTTAGTATTTCGCAGTATTGGATGGTATTTTATGACATAGATGGGCATCAAATTAGAGTATTAGAGCTTCAAATAAGAAAGATACAATTAAAAAGCATCCATGGTTCATCGTAAGCAGTTTTTTTCATGCTGCAATTATAAGTCCTGCAGTGTTACCTTTTATACTGTATTTAATTTCAGGGAGCCTACACCAATACACCAATGTCCTACACCAATACACCAAATAAATATACACAAATTCGCCATCGGTTTCTCATTGGTTATTCTTTACTTTAACAAATTATTAACATTTCACAGATAGAGATTATCACACATAATACATTTGCTGGCTGGGCGGGGGCTTAGATGTGGGCGCGGTTGTTGTAGTAGCACGTGTACAGCTGGAAGGCGGTATCGCACTTGTCGGCCCCCTTGAGCGAATCGCACTTGGCCTGAACGGCCTTGACACTCTCCTCACCGGCCAGGGGTCCCAGCTTGGCCAGGACAACGGCGGGCTGCACCTGGCCATCGACCAGGAAGCCGGTTTTCTCCAGGAAGCAGTTGGCGAAGCACTTGACCTTCTCGTCGGCGTTCTCGAAGTTACCGGCTCTCAAGGCCAGGGCTTGATCCTTGGTGATGCCCTCCTGCTGGGCACAAAGGGCACCATTGGCGTGGGCCACTGCCTTCTGCTCATCGGAGAGCTGCAACTCCTATATGAAAATATATTTATATGTATTAAAATCTTGAGCTTAATGGTCGGCAGACTTTACGCACAGCAACGGAAACGGCCAGAATGGCGGACAGGACAATAAGGAACTTCATGGTGGCGGAGAGATGATGCTTTTGTTAACCCTTTGGCGGTAAAACTGCTTACTAGACACCGCCGGCGGCCGGCTTTTATATGATTTCGAGCTGAGCTTCGTTAGAGTTTTGTTTTGATTATCGCTTTTTGTTTTCGCTCTACTCCGCTGATCACGCCCCGTATATGCAATTATATATATGTCGGTTAGTTTATTTAAATCGCCGTTTTAATGATTCTCTCGGCGTTCGTTTTGGATCTCAGTGATAACTCCGCGGCTCTGAATCATCCCTTTCACGGCATAAAGTCCACTCGATATACAGGGCCTGGCCTGTAATTAGTCAGGCCCGGTAAGTGCAGCAAGTTTATTACGATTGCCATTGTGCTGATAATTGGCTATAATGCGCCACACACACTGAAGCTCATTATCTGAGACTGAAGTAATTTCGATTTCCATAATGTAAGTGCTAATTGTATTGTCAGTTTTTACGCCGATTAAAACAAAAAAAATATATATGCCGTACTTCCCAAGGGTCGGCGCGCTCAGCGAAGCGTCAGATAATTTTTTGTTTACAAAAGATCCCAAAACCTTAAACTTGAAATGCGGTTTTGAAGGTGTTAGAAAAAAAAACTGCACATATAGCATGATAAGGCAAGTTTTGGGGTCGATAGAAAGGTAAGAAAATAATAGAGCGTTAGCTTTCAATTGAGCAAAGATCAAACAGAGCTAATACACCTAAATATAGTATAAATTATTCAACAAGTGATAAAAATAAATTAAAAGCAGCTTAAGCTGTATAAGATGTTCCATTATATCTTCGTTTAGCTTAACTATTAATATTATTTACCTGTCCTTTGTGTCACATCAAACTGCCCTCCTTTCGATAAGCAAACAAGCATATAAATCTTTTGGTTATCTGATAAGCTTGCTAATTTTCTGCCAACTTCATTAATAAGACCATAAACCTTAAGCCAAACTTAAGACCTAGTCGAAGTCTGAAATACACTTTTTATATTTAATTTTACCAAGAAGTCGTCACTTCTAGGCTTTAATTTGATTTGAGGGCAAGTGATTGCTTAGCTCCAGCAAACCAGTTTCGTGTTACCAAGTTATTTTTTCCCTCATCTCTCCCCATTGTTATTTTTTTTTGTTTGTGCCAAAGTTTGAAGTGCCGTGTATCAAAGTCTAAAATTCAAACGAGTCTCAAGATCTCAAGTCCATTCGATGAATCCGAACTGGTTTGCCTGATTTGGTTTTTTTAGCCCAGCAAAATGACGCTGCCTGACTGTTTGGTAATTAAAGTGACATTTGCATGAATTTTGAAACAGATCAGAACTGTTTAAGTGGGCCTAAACGCCCCAAATTACGGTAATGGCGGCAGTTAATAAAGTTGGATGTTCCTGTACGTGCAACAACTTTTGGATCATATATTTTATCAATATTTATTGCTGACAGCATCGATAATTCATGACCTACTCAAACTATATAGCCGTGCGCCTTCGAAGGCAAAACTTACCGGAGCAAACTCGTAAATAGTTACGCACGCCAGGCAAAACAAAATGTCAGAACGATTATTGCGACCCATCGTCGCCTGCCAGGGCCACAACACACACACACAGAAACACACACAGTCCTGGAGAAATAAAATATTTAAATAGTAATAAATTCATAATGTCATCGGGGGTATTCAGCCGGGGGTCCTCCCAACGATTTATAGACAATAATAACTGAAAACACGAAGAACCGAGTGACTCCTCAAGTAGTTTGATTTCAGTTGAAGGAGTCGGAAGGGAGCGAAAAGTGCTGGCTAGCTATCCTTTTTCCAGGCAGGAGTTTGTGGGAAATAAAGAAGCTAAAAAACTAATATAAATACCGATAGTTTCGTTAACAAAGACAGTACTTAACATATAGAAAAATAAACTACTTATACCTATCATTTATATAAAGTTTCTCTTAGTTTTTGTCCCAAATTTCTCACTTATCCTTTGATTCTTTAGTGATGATCCTTTTCCTAGTAAAAGGAGTTGCCAGCACTGATGGGACAGCTTATTTACCTGGTGCAAAAGTTCGCAGTGCTGTTCCCCAAAACAAAGTTACCGCCGAAGAAGCGAATAAAATTGTTTTATCGCAGACATGATAGGAACGGAACGGAGGGGTGCTGCCCTGTCGCATGTGGCTCATATATAATATAAATATTAAATACTATATGGCATGCCATAAAAATATAAACAGCACATAAAACGACAATGAAAAACAATGGCACACGTTATTATGTGCCCCAGGAACAGCCGCCAACGGCTAATGAAATGTCATCGGACCCAAAGGGCCCCGAGGTCTCAACTCCGCCAAACTGAACTGAAATGCAAATGTCACGCGAAAAACTATTTGACGACAACATTACGTTGACATAATAATAATAATAATAATACTGCCAGAGCCACTGAAGGCCCCCCTTTCCACGGACTTAAAGCCAAAGGTTCTGTGGCTCCACAGTCATATGCAAATTTTACGAGCTTCTCATGACCAGTCATAAAAGTCAATTTATTAGCTATGAGAAATTAAAAAGAAAAACAATTAAATAAGTGCAAAGCGTGAATTTGATTACGGTCAACGTTTTGGGAATTACTTGGGCATATATACTAAGATTCTCTGTGGAATAGTTCCAAGAACTCCCTAGATCCTAAGGCAATTGATAAGGGTTTTAGTGGTTTTAATTAGGGCCAAAAAAATGTAATAAAAATATTAATTAGGTTTTATTTTTTGCATATAACTTCTCAATGTTTTTGAAAATTTTCTGAATTTTTATGTATATTTAAAAACATTTCTATATACGTATAAAGCTTAAATAAACAATATACTATCTTTACATAAGATATTTTATATAGGTTTAATATGCTAATAGTTTCTAAGAAAGTAAGTAGCTATATCCTACAGTTTTAATATATTTAATATATTAATTAATGAACTTTTATAAGAGTTCTCGTCTATCTTTATTTTCTTTCTATTAAGTCGCTTTATTTCTTTTTGTAACAAACTAAAAATGCATTTTGAATCAATTTATTTAATCATTACCATAAATCCGCTCTATATAGTAGCACTATTTTCACAGCTTCGTATAAAACTTAAACAATTTAAAATGAAAAATGTGCCAAAGGCGCAAATTAAAATAAATATCAATTTAAAATAAATATAAAATAATCTGCTCGTGTCCCAATTATGATGTTAAGCTATGTTTTGTTACCGACTGATAAAAATCAATAATTTAAAGATAATAAATGCAGCCGGTCTTGGTATAATGGCAGCTTTGTAATTAATTATGTCCGGTGGCGAGATAGGAGCCATTGGCCCCCATCCCAGCCCAGTTATGTCCGCTCACGAATCCGCAAGCCTAGCAAAAAGCTACAGAAATTCAATTAGGCTTATCCCATGCAATAACAACACCGGCAGCAACAACAAACAGGAGCAACAGCCGCAGAACAGCTGCAACACCTGCGCAATTAATTAGTGTTTGCCGCATTAATTTCAGAAAATAAAAAAAAAGAGAGATGGCCGAAAGGAAACCAAAGCCGACGCCAGATAGGACAGATAGGATGGGTTAGGGATTGGGGTTGGGTGTGAGATTTCCATGGGACGTACATTCCGTTTTAGGGTCGAACCTTAGTAGTGGGGGTCTAATAAATTCAAAAAGACCTTGGCCCACCCATCCAATTGGAGCGGAAAGTCCGCAATGGGCCGGAAAGGCAACGAAACACTAAACCAGGTAAATCAAATAAAGCGACTTCAGTTAATTTAAATTATAATGAGACCACCACTAAAAGGGAGGCTAAGCAAAGAGTGCTATTTGCTGATGAAAAGATGAAATGGTGCCGGAAAACTTTTGCAAATACAGTCTACATATTTGCTTTAGCTGCTTCGAAATTGGATCAGAAATTATGCTTTAAATATAAAGAGTCGACAAGTTGATAAAACCAGGCCATAACCAAATCTAAAATAAGTTGAAATGGTATTTTAAAGAAGGCTACAACCAACATAAATAACATGCAATTTTCTTGCATACTTTTAGAGGCATTTTTAAATGAATTAAAAGACGACTTGGTGGCTTATGTTTCTTACATTACTTCGACATTTTTAAACAATTGAATCTTATGATAATTGAAAGCAAACTTTAGCCTATATTTGGGGTTATCATGTGGGGATTTATCCTTGTTAACCATCGGTGTTACCCAAAGGATTATGAAATCCCTTTCAAAGCTGTCAAAAAATATCCAATAAAATATTTGTGGTACCATATTCAGTGTAAATTTGATTATATTGTTTAAGTAACAATTTGTAGCATAGTTTTAGATGCCTTATAAAGGGATTTCCAATCCTTATGGCTTTTAGCACATATGTATTTTATTATACTCTTCTGTAACAATTATCTTTTGCAGTTTTAAATACTTTGTAACATTTTAAAAATCTTTTTCCAAGACTTGTACATAAGCCGGCATAAGATATCATTATTTCCACTTGTATAATTTGTTTATGATTATGGCCGCATGGAAAATAAAACGCATTTAAGTAATTAAGTCATAAAAAGAGTGGCGTGTGCTCGGTTCGCTTCTCCATAAAAACCCGTCCGTCCGCCTGCAATAAAATGCCAAAAACAAAACAATTAGGCAATTAAATGTCCTGGTATTACCAAAAATTTTCGTTTTGGTAACAAAACGCGTCATAAAATAAGCCAAAATGTACTGAGCCCGCGAGGGGGAATGTTTGTGTGGCCCTAAAAATGGATCACAAAGGGGAAAAATTATGTGAAAATGTCTGCTATAGCCGTTTTCCTTGGCATCTGCTCTTCCACCCTCTCACCCCCTCCATGCCGTTTCCTTCCCATTTTCTCAATAAAAACGCAAAGAAAGGGCAAAGGCGAAGGCGAAGGCGAGTGCGTATGCGAGTGTTTTAGTAATATTTATTGAATTCCAGTTAACGAACCCAGAACCGATGGAGCGTTGGATAAGGGACAGTGTGCGAAACACAAAAGGGGCCGCAATAGGGACACGGGCGAGGGTCAGGAGTCAAGCAAAGCTCACAAAGCTTTTCAACGCACATTTTCCGCAACCTCTTCTGCCCGCTGCCGGAAAATTCCGAGCTCGGCAAAATGAATTCTTTTGTGACAAGTTCAATTCGGGATGCGATGGGATGCGGATGTGGGTGCTGGGTGCGAATGCGGAGTTCATATGGAACTCCCGGCGAACCGCTCCTCCTGTCATACGACGCATCAAAGACAGCCAGGTGAGGGAATGCAGTGCTCGTCCTGTGAGAAATTGAAAAAACCCAGCGAGGTGGCTTCCATCTCGATGATGGAGAAATGGAATGGAAAATCTCAAGCTGCGAAAATCAGCAGCAAATACGCTGCTTTCGCTCGCATTATTGTCGTGGCGAAGCGGATATTTTGCTGGGCGCTTGGAATTTTTAATAAACGTTAAAGTTTATAACATTCTCAGTTCGCCAAGTCTCCCAGTAATCTGTGGGCCACATATCGACAAGGGAGAGGAGTGAAAGAGAGACTGACTGACAAACTCGGGAGATGCAACCAAAAAGGTAATCCAGGGGCATAAAGAGTCTCACATAAAACCGACTAATTAGGCAAAGCATCTAATTAGACGCACAACAAGGACATGCGTCCTTTGCGCCGCCTCGTAAAAGCCAAAGCCCCCAAATGACAACGTCGCTAAAAATTCTTATCGCCAGCACCGAAATTAAGCCCCTCCTTCCATTCGGGAGCGAAGAAGGAAAAGCAACCGAAAGCTGCTGCTGCCAAGGAAAGCCCCCGGAAAAATTTATCGTGGCAAAGGTTAAAGATGCGCCATGTTAAATGTGGAAATTGTTTAATCCACTCCAATCCAGCCCCGGCAATTACAATTACAGGACCCCCGGACCTGGTACCCGTGGTCAGCTGCATGAAATTGGAACTGACTCCGTCCGAGGGATACGAGACAGATAAACCCGGGAAGAGAAGGAAGGGCCCGCCGAAAGGAAGCGAGAAAAAACCTATTTGCATTTTATTTTCTTTGTAATTTGATGCTCGATTGCTTTTTTCTTAGTGTGTAATGAGGTGGGCTGCAAATGGGTTTAATATACACATTCCACAAAACACCGGACCGGAATCGGAGTCCGGAGTCGACGACAAAGTTGAAAAGAACTTATCACACGCATGGTTGATCCCTTTTCCATTAGGAAGGACATACTATTCAAATTCGACCTCCCTGCTACCAGAAGGAACTTAGGAAGTTTAAAAATGTTGATGCCATAAAATAAATGAAAATATATAAACATTAACTTACTTTTCGCTTTGATAATTACATAAATAAAGACTTTGTTATACAGATATAACCTGTAGTGTAATGAACCCTCAATGAAAAGTAGAGTAACTTTAAGGCATATTTGTTTTTATTTCTGAATATAAGTTAAATCTAAAATTCTTAAATTCACGATGAAAAATATTATAGGGCTTAGAAAAGAAAGTCATAAAATGTTTGAGTTACCAAACTTATAGTTTTGGACACCTTTTTGATATATTACAATGATTTATTTAACATCCTTAACCAGCAAAAAAGTTACTTAAAAAAATAATAAGAAAACTGTAACCAATACTTTACCTCAAGAGATTTAATAAAAGAAAATTCTATATTCCTCAGCAGTCTCCATAAAATTATTTTATATATTTTGTAAAAATTTTGCTCTGCAATTATAGCTTCTAAATTTTCACCTAGCCCAAAAACAAACGAGAAAATAAAATACATAGAAAAAGAAAATTACTTACAGCTTGTGGGCTCCCATTTAGAAATTTCCATCCGGTGGCACGCACGATTGCATCCACAGTACGGAGAGAATATTTAGGCGCTTTGAAAGAGAGGAAGCTGCCACTGCGACGTGCAAATTGATCAGAATAAATTGCATAAAATATTCCATTTACGTTGCCATCCCCGAAAATTATTGTAAGCATCTAATGCAATCAGAAAGTGTTGCAACGCCTTTGGGGCCAACAACGGCCTGGCAGGCGGGCCAAAACAATGCGCATCTGGCCATTAATTTGCCTTCCAACTGGCCGGGAGCAGCATTTCTGTTCTGAGTTATGCCCGGAATTTGTGATAAGCTATGCGGATTACGGACTCTCCCTCTCTCTATATCTATTTCTGACTGGAAATGCCAAGGAAACTGAGCTTTCTTTTGCTCACGCCCTGAAAATCCCAGGGAAATGGTGAAAAGACTTGGGAGGATATCCGCCTGCATGCTGTTAAAATAATTAGTGGCCAACACACCTAGCACCCAGCACCCAGCACCCACGTTTCAGCCAGGTGGCAAAGCCCAAGCTCTGTTAAATTCGGAGTTGCAACAAAAGAGTTGATTATTTACCCACGTGCGCAAAGTTCTGCTCACGTGCACTTCCATATGCAAATACATCAGCCAGAGTCATTAAATTAATTAAAAAGAGCGCTTTCCGTGAAATGACTGTGCGAAAAGTTTGCATTTGCACCTGGTCTCCAGTATTTACTGAACCATCTCGAATGCAGCAATTAAATTCGAGCGATTTCTCCGCCATCCAAGGCCTATATCCGATTTTGTAAACCATTTGAATGCCTAATTACAGAGTAATGCATTTTCGCACTTCAAATTTGTAGAAGCCAGATTTTAAGTAGACTCTTTAGAGTTGAACAAGTTCAGCAAGAAGTCTACTCTATGAACTTCTGAAGAAGGGAAGTTTCCTTTTAAAATAGAAAGCTGTGAATATAACAAGACTGTACAAATCCAGCAATAAAACTGCCACATTGCGATAAGATTATTATAACAGCTTAAGGTAAATTTTTAAAAAGATTAAACGGGCACACTGTTTATACCAAAAAGGCTGCCAAAAACGGACGCACTCTATTAAATAAAGGTAAAAAATGGCTTAGATAATATGCAAATAAATTGGTATTATATATCTATAAGTTCTAGATAACTGTTCCTTGTAATATATTTTATTAGGATAGTTACATAAGTTAGTTAAATAAGTTCGTTAAAGTGTATCAAATGGCAAACAATATATTATATAAGTTAGGTTGCAGTTTAGAGTAAATATTAAACTGATATTTGGATAATATGTACACATATGTATACCTCTTACATTTATGTTTATATAATTCGTAATTAAGGATAATTACTATTGTATGAAGTTGAGACAGGGTGAGGCTTTGCTGATGAAACTTTGCGGCCACATATAACACCCCCAAATAGGTTGTGATAAGGATTTACTTACCAGCAAAAAGGAAATCTTAAATGGTTCCCCAAAGATATGTTCTGAGAACAACCCTTAGTTCTTTCGATGATATATCCCCCTTGCAGTTTTTGGGGAGAGTTCAACGCACTTGCCCCCAAAAACGAGGCGAGACCCCTAAGGAATTACTGGCCACCAGTTCCAGAATCAGATGAGGAGGCGGTTCCAACTCCGGCCACATGTCACGAGTGGAACCATAAACTCGGGCCTAAGATTTACTAATAACAATGATATAAGGCATTTGCCCCAAAATGAGTATATAATAAAGCTAATGGAAAATTATTGGAGCCTGGGGCTCTTTCGGGGGTGACATCATATAGATTTACTTAAATATATGTGTTGTGCATTACATAAGCCACAGGACAATTAATGGGATGCCGTTTGATTATATTCAGCTCAGGCGGAAATTCCTCGTTATCAAATTGATTACATTTCACACTGAAAAATTATTATGTCGAGTGTTGAATTTACGGCGCTGCCCTTTACCGCTATCACTCGAAATGGCCGGAATTCCATTCCGGCTGCGAATGTTTATTACCTGCACATATTGCAGAACTAAACCTTTTCACGTGGAATGGGCAAAACTTAATGGTCTATTAAGGTGTTGTAGACCCGGCGATTTAAATGCAATTAAATGGAGGGTCTTCCACCTCGACCTGGGCGGGGTTTTGGGGTTCAATTAAAATAAATGAAATGGCCGAAAAGCGAGTGGCTCGTAAAAATGATAAACGCATTAAATGGGTGCCGGCCATCGTCATCAATAAATGCCCTCCGCCTGACATTTATTTATGAACGCTAATAACTTTTAAAGCATTTCATTTAACTCAAATACAAATGGCCACCGACGACATTTAAAGGGTTTGAGCTCGGGGACGTTGTGACATGTTTTAGCGGTTCTTTGGCACACACAAAACACACACTCATGTGTGTGTGAGTGGGGGGAACACACAAAATGTCAACTTTTTGCCAACCGAAAATTGTCAAATGCACAGAATTTTAAGCGCCATACATTTATGTTGATGCGGTTTAAAAGTTTTTTAATTACATTTGCAGGAGAGCCCGGGAGCCACCCACCAAATACAGCAAGAACAACACCAACCAGCGATCCTTGGGGTGGACCCATGCAAAAAACACACACCCGAGCCATTCGGAGAGTATATTTAACGCCATATGATTGTATTTGGCTGTGAAAATGTTTAAAACTCATTTAATTTGAAACAAATTAGAAACGATAACACACAAACATGAGTTGTTCCCCTTTCCAGCGCCAGGAACCTCCAGTTTTGACACTAATGGCTCTCGGTTTGAGACAAATATTGGCTACTGCAGTCGAAGTGTGTGTTTAGATTTACGTAGTTTAGAGGCCACTTAATTAACCGCTAAAAACTAGTTCAAAAAGTACTATCTAAATGGAAGTAATTGTGTTTTTTTTCTAGGTCAAACTTAGTTTATTAAATGACAATTAAAATGGTTTTAAGGTAAAGTTAATACTTATTTTCTGTTACTCGAGATGTACATACATATATTGAGCGGAGAGTGCAAAATGTTATATTATATATCAACAAAAATATCACTCTCAATATTATATGGAAAATATTCTAAAGTTTTATATATCAAAAAAGAATGCATATTATCGGAAAATATCTAAAAAGTATTATTTTATTAATCTGTACACTTTATCTATTTTATTGTCTCGATATATTAAATATAATTTCGCTTAATCACGCATATAACTCAATGTTAAAATATTGATTTTAATTTGAAATATCAATATATAATCAAAGTCATCGAAATATTATATGAAAAATGTTATTTTTGTTGTATTTTGGTTACCTATTAGTGCAACATATCTAACAGAATATCGATCTATCGCCAATATATCGCACTGCCTAAATATCGACTTATATTTCGATCGCTATAATATAATTATATCTCTAAGCTTTGCCATTCATTTCCGTTACAAACATATACATAACATATATTTACATATAACTCTTTAATTAAAAATAAATAACTTTCTTAACAAAAAAAATGTTAATTTGTACTAACAACGAATCTTGAGTGTAAGTATAACTTGGAATTTAGATTATTTTGAGCTTATAATATACGTATTCGCCTTAATTACTTTGGGCTTTTGGTTTTGTATAGAAACGGCAAATGAGTAACGATCATTAACTGATGACATGCCTAAACCGTTCATCCCATAACACTCTCGCATGTGGGTGTACATTAACCCATTAAATGCCTGCCTTTGCATATAGCTCACATCCTACGCCACCCGCTTGTCACTGGCTTGTCAATCATCCATCAAAGCCCCTAAGGAGGAGGCCATCAGGACTGTGAAAACTGGGGGCTACTTATCTGCGCATCGAATGCTCGCAGAAACAGAAACTAATTGCCAAAGCGCCTTGATGCCTGTGTAAGCAGTGGGGATTATGTAAAGACAGAGCCAAAGTATAAGCCTATCTCTAACCCTGAATCATAAAAATGTTTAGACAACCAGCACGAAGGGGCTGGGGGTGGGTCATCATCATTCATTTGGCCCAAGTAAATATGGCCAGGCCGAGCGGCGAGTGAATGCTATCAGCTCCCTGGGATCTAATGTGACCCGAATTTCAGGAGCCGAGGCCGCCCCGAATCCCTGCTGACTTAGGCAGGACGACAGTTTAAAGCTCAGCGAAAATTATTAATAAATTGCCAAGCCAAGCCAAGCCAAGAGTTTGGAAGCAGCTTAGATGAGTTGTTGCTTACGTTTGATAGATATCTCAGAAACTAATGCCGAACAACAAAAGTGCCAGTCAGCATTGCGAGGTGGTTTCTCCGCGAGAAAGGGAACACCATTACTCGAATATGGTAATCGGAATCTTGGCCAAAGTCTAGCCACTCGAAATTGTATAAATGCCGCGAGGCGGCGAGACCTGGTCAACAGTTTTGATTCCAAGAGGTTCTGAGCCACTCTCGATCAGCATCATGAAAGTATTTGTTATCCTGGCCGCCTTCGCAGCTCTGACCGCTGCCTTCGTGAGTGATCTGTCCCCCCAGAGTCTGATCCTTCGTCGAGATTAATCTATGTGTCCTTTTTCTCCCGACAGGAGCTGACTCCCAGCCAGAAGGCGGTGCTCAAGGTGCGAGCCAAGGCCTGTGCCGAGCAAGAGGGCATCAGCCAAGAGCAGGCCCTCGCCTTGAGGGCTGGAGACTTCAACGATAGCGATGTCAAGGTCAAGTGCTTCGCCAACTGCTTTCTGGAGAGGTCCGAGGTTCTGGTCAATGGCCAGGTCCAACCCGGTGCGGTCCTAGCC
Source organism: Drosophila kanapiae (assembly GCA_008042475.1). Taxonomy (NCBI): domain Eukaryota; kingdom Metazoa; phylum Arthropoda; class Insecta; order Diptera; family Drosophilidae; genus Drosophila; species Drosophila kanapiae. The sequence goes on along the minus strand of VNJM01000945.1, from coordinate 6,896 downwards.
AAGTTGGGTCTCTTTACGACCGAGGAGCACGTTAAGTCGGTGCAGGCCAAGTGCGATTCGATCAAAGGGGCCGATAACTGCGATACCGCCTACCAGCTGTACAAGTGCTACTACCAGAACCGCGCTCAGGCCTAAGCCAATGTATAATTTGTATAAAGAATAAATTGAAGAACTTCCCATATTTCGTTATTCCGAACACTTCTTATTCCTAAATATCACTTATGCAATAACCAAAAAGGTTTTAAACCGCGAAATCGGTCAAATTGCTAAAGCAAAGCATGAAAAAAGGCGTGGGAAATTCACTGTCACGGTTAAATTTTAAAATTTACTTATAAAAGGAGGCCATAAGATCGGCTTAGTCTTATTCAGTAAAATGAAGATACTGGTTTCGTTAATGTTTTTTGCGGTTTCCGTCTACGCGTTAAACCAGGTAGGTTTTGCATCTTCCTCTTGTGCATATTTCTAACAATTGTAATAAACCTAATAAGGACTTTGAACAATTGAAAGCCTGCTTGAAAGCCGAGGTGGGAATTGATTTACCAGTGACCGAAAAAGACATACCGATTTTTTTATGGATGTTCGTGGAGAAATGCAAGAAGCACTGCGAAATGATTAAAAAACAGATTCTTGTAAGGGGCCAGGTGACGCCGGAGTGGGCTGAAAAATTGAAGTGCGAAGTCAAGGGAGTCACGGGAATGTGCGAAATTGGTTCCCGGCTACATGAGTGCCATGGCAGGTATACAAGGAATTCAAACATAAAAACAGATGACGTAGCTAAGGTCAGTGTACCTGATATAAATATGTTATGGAAAAAATTCTCAAGCCTTATTTAGTTCGCAAAAATAAAGCATACTGCATTCTTTTTTTTGTAAATAAACTAAAAATGTACTAATCAAGCAACCCTTGCCCTTTGATTTAGCCCATAAACAACTCACTGTCACAGCCATTTCTCATTCGTTAACAAATCTCGACCAGGTCTCAACTATTTTTCGGAGAAAAATTTCAATAGAAACTTAATATTTCGGCTAAAACGTACAAAATTGAAAACGCTTTCTGAACATGTCGAGTTTAAAGAAGATGTCCGAGGCAAGGCGCCTCATGAAGCTGCTGAAGGCCAGCCGTGGCATGACCAGTGCGGGAAGGCAACCGATCTTCGACGTGGAGACCCGCAAGGATTTTGAACAGCGGGTGATTAATAGCGATCGCCCGGTCGTTGTGGATTTCCATGCTAGGTAAGTTTCACGGTCATTCCATCTGCTGGAGATCTATGGCTGAAAGAAGGGGGTTTCCCCTGACCAGCTGGTGCTGTCCCTGCAAGGCCTTGGCTCCGCGCCTGGAGAATATTGTGTCCGAGCAGGGCGGGCGGGTGCGGCTGGCTCGCGTGGACATAGACGAGCTGGGCGAGCTAGCCCTTGACTACAACGTGGGATCCGTGCCCTCCCTGATGGTCATCAGCAAAGGGAAGGTGGTTAATCGCATGGTTGGCCTGCAGACTAGCGACTACATTCGCAAGTGGCTCGGCAAAGTGGTAAAGGGATCAAGTACTCGGATGGATTGAATCATGTTCTAACCAACACGATCTAAACTCGGCATGTTAAAAGAAAAATGTAACCAATGTCTTGTACCTTGATTTGGCATTCAAAATATACCGCTATTTAGTATACCCTGCCTTTTGCAGCAATTTTCCCTTAGTGATAGATATAGCTTCTGTGCTCCCAGTGGCGGCAATTCAAAATGCAAACAAAGTCTCGTCTCGTGCTCAAACAATTTGTGAATCGCTGGCAGTGGAAACAATATGTGTGTTTCCCCCAATTGTTTGCGTATTTGTTTGCCAGAAAACAACAAACTTAGTCGCTCTGCTCCTCATGTGCGTTGTGTATCCACCTCCTTGCCATCCTAGGCTTGGGCAATGCTTGGGGGAATGTCTCTAATTGATTTTGGTAATGTTGCTTTTTAATGAAGTGTCAAATGTACGGCTGCCGGCGATGATGCATGTGGTGTTGACTCCCACAGGAGCGCAAAAGAAACACAATTAATGCCGTCTACTGTCTGCTGTGAGTGCTAAATTAATTATAGACTCGCATATAAAAAGTCTAGACCACCGTATAGAACTTAACTTGTGCCTTTATAATATGAAAAAATATATATTTAAACTAAATACTTATAGAAATGTACCAATGAAGAGTATGTAAACGAGGAATGTTATATTTTTAGCGCTTAGATAATCGTATATATCCTATATGTTCTATAGACAATGCCACGTGCTAGAAAACAAGAAAAAAAAAAACGCCCTCTGCAGGAAACACTTTCTGCGATCAGTATAGTCACCAAGGCCCATTAGCTCAGCTGGTTAGAGCGTCGTGCTAATAACGCGAAGGTCGCGGGTTCGATCCCCTCATGGGCCAGGAATAACTTTTTTATTTTATTTTTATTTGTCTTTTGTTTGATATTTATTTTTCTACTCGAAACGAAATCACTTTCCACAATTAAAATTGTTAAGTACAAGTATTGACAGGGTAGCTTGTTTGCCCAGGACCCACAAAATAGATTTGCCGCAATGTAATTGAGTATTTGTATTCAATTAAGACTTATTTCAATATTTGCATAAATGCTACAGCGCGCCAGACAACCAGCAGACAGACAGGCAGAGGAGAGTCCGAGTCCAGTCGAGTTGAGTGGAGTGCCGGTCCAGTTGGGCAGGGTCCTCGAGCGTATATAAATCCCTCATATGTTCGGGCATAATTTGCTGAAACGGAACTTGGACAAACAGGCGAAATTTCAGAGCAGGAGTGGAGCTGGCGGGATGACTCTTTTCAGCGTGGACCGCACACACAGACCGGGCTAAATCTCCGGACCGCCGCCGATGGAGAGGTGAGAGGTGTGGGTGGCATGTGTGTGCACACTGTCTGATTTTGACAGCCCGCATAAAGCGAGCAAAGGACTCTTCTGGCGACACAACGTGTCCTCGCTGCCAAGGTAAACACTCGGGAAAGGGCCAGCTAAATGCATTACGTTCCCTCCTCCCCCGCATGATGGAATGGCGACAAAAACTGCAACAAATATTAATTTTTATTATGCAAACATTGCTTTAATTACATTATTTTTGCGTACACGCCCGCCAAACAAACTTTTCCCACTTCACCCGTGCGTGTGTGTGCGGTGGCTCTGCCCCCTCCTCTCTGATCAATCACTGGAAAATTGGATTTTCATATGTGCAGCACTCTGTGTCTTCATGTATTCCCTCTCTCCTCCCGCGCCATTTATGCAATTTCCGATACCCACCGTTGCCTTGTGGCGGCAAAAATCAATCGCTGCCCCTTCCCCCTCGGGCAGCTCCAGCCGCCGCCAATCGTTTGACAAGCACAAACACAAACTTAATCAGTACCCATGGATTGGTCAATAATTTTTAAATACAAATCAAGTGTTAACTGGGGTCTTAATTGTGGGTTGGTCGCCCCAAGCACACAGGGAAAATATACAAAAAAAAAATACGAATATTCACCTGTGGAAATCGGCTTGTGTGGGGTTTTAATGGGAATAAAGTTACATTTTTTACCAAAGCCTGGAAAGGCTGCCGCAAAAAAATTTACTTTCATTTAAATCGTAACTTTGTGTGGGGCTTCCGCGAAAGCATTTTTCCATCTTGTAGATAAAATGTATCTACAAAGATTTAAATACAAATTTCTAAAGCTAAAAATATACTTAGCTTTAAGATTTAATAAAGATTTAGAATATTATGTAACCCAGAATATAATATATTTATAATTAAAACTTATCATTGAAAGAACGTCCTTCCTTGTGATGGCTTAATTTTAAGTCAACAAATTGCAAAATTATTAAAAAATAAGTTTGTTTTAAATATTATTTATTATATAATTATATTATATTATTATATAATTTTATTATATAAAGTAAAAGCATTACATAATCATTATACTAGAAGCCTTACGGTTCTCAAGTAATAAAACATAATCACCTTCCTCCCCCTAGGTAATTACGTATAATATGGAACACCCCTGTAGAAATACTATTTTTCTGAACTTATAATCGAGTTAGTTCAGAAATCAAACTTTTATCCAGTGATAAAAATATAGAAACAAATGATACATTATTCATTTGATTGACAAGAAGACAAGACAAGAAGACGAAGACAAGTGCAGCAGTTTGTTTAAACAGTTTGTTTCGCTTCTAACCAACTAAAATCATCAGTAAACTTTAATGATAGATTTTGTAGGCATTTCTTAGGCTCACCTTCGATCGATAAGGTTTAAAGGCAAATCCCTTAATTGTAAAATTGCTCAATTTGAGGTGGTATATGCAGTTTTACTAACAACTTGAGTGCAAGCCCGAGAGGAGTAAAAATCGAAACAAGGACGAACCGCAAATGCCCCCCAAAAACACTGACAACGTGGGATTTTAACACTCGCCAGCTGACTGCGTCAAACTCAATTCAGCCGGAACCCTTTTGCTGTCTCAATAGGAGGGGAGACGGGGTAGAAGGAAATGTGTCCGGTTTTGTTTTATTTATTTTTTTTTTCTTTGCCTCCCCTTTGGCATCTATCGAGTACGTCGGATGCCCGGCTGACGGAAATTCGATTTATTTTCATCAATATTCAATGTCAATGCAACATCTTCGTGGGGAAAACCAAAAGCGTACATCAGGCATGTCACCCACCGGCAACAGCAACAACAACAAGCAGACCAGCACAAAGGACAACAACAAGGGACAGGACGGGAGCAGACCGCAAGGAGAACCTCCTCCAATCCCATGGAAATGGACTTTGTGGCTTGAAACTTTTTGGGGGTTTTCTGCTATTAAAATTTGATGTGCATGTTGTTGTCTCGTTGTCGCAGCTGCACGTGCAGCAGTGGCAGCCGCCTGCCCAACTCCTGACCACTTTTAGCTTCCCTTGCCAGGTGGAATTGTCGCAGTCTAGCGCAGTTTTTGGCCATTCATCTATGCGGGCTGGGTTTGTTGCTGCAAAACTTGATGCGCTCTCTCTGGTTCTGGTTCTGGTTCTGGCTCCCGTCTGCCATTGCATATTTAAACAAATTTATTTGCAATTTAGTGTTTGCGGTTGGTTGGCATTGGCCATTGAAACGCCCCTCCTCCCCCTCAAAAAAAACCCAAAAGCCCCAACCGATTGGTTTTATGCAATATCGTGGCGCGCTTTTAAGTGGCGCGAAAATTAATTAAAATTTTTGGCCATTTATTGACAAATATGTCAATTTGGATGGGCAACGCCTCTCCCTCTCTCTCTCAACAAGCTGTTAAATTTACTGCAGCCCAGCTAGGAATATTTTTTCAGTATCTTCAATGCAAACAGTCGAGAAAAGCTTGAATGTCCAGCATATACCGTGTTCCTGCTTCGTGGCCATATCGCATCTCTTAGCAATGCAAACAGAGGTGGCAAAAACCAACAGAGTCGCGCTCGGTGAGTGGTTATTAAAGCCATATCTGTGCCAGTGGGCAAAAAATGGATGCACAGCCTCAGCAGATGTGTGGGAGCGAGCTGCAAGTCCGCGATAACAGCGGAGGTGCACACGGGACCGAGTAAATACATAATCCACGTGAGCTGCAGCCACTGACACGCATTGTGTTCGCGCGAGAACGAAATTGAGGTTATCACAATGTGAAACTGTGAAATTGTAGTGTGAATAAAACAAACAAATATAGTTTAAGAAAAAAAAAGATTTTTACTAATTCCAGGAACAGAAAAGCAAAAAATTCAACCATTTGAAATTACACTCTAGCAGAGCAAGGTTTCGATCCTCGGACCTCTGGGTTATGGGCCCAGCACGCTTCCACTGCGCCACTCTGCTCGTTGAATTCGCCGCAGCAGAATGGCTCAATTGAGTTAAGTGAAATCTAAGCCAGTTACAATCGAAAGCAGAGGCGAATTGTTTGACTTTTATTAATGATGTTAGTTTGAGAAATAATACAATTTTCCTGTGGACTATTTATATCTTTTCAAATTAGTTACTTTTCGGTGTGTTATCGCATGTTGACCTATTTTTTGACTGTGACAACCAGCAGAGTGGCGCAGTGGAAGCGTGCTGGGCCCATAACCCAGAGGTCCGAGGATCGAAACCTTGCTCTGCTAGGAATGAATTTCGAAAGAGTTCATTTTTTTAAATAAAATTATTCAGTCTTTGAAACTCCGAATGATTACATTCTTCTTTTTAAACCTTTTTGAATATCTTTATATTCAAATGAACAAGTTAGTTATTTTAAGCTTTTCTGTAAATCCTTGTTGTATTCTTAATAAAAAACATGAACAAAAAATTTCCCATACCGGGAATCGAACCCGGGCCTTCTGGGTGAAAGCCAGATATCCTAGCCACTAGACCATATGGGACACTAACGGCTGCCGGCTCAATGTCAGTTTTGTGAGTTTAAAAACAAATGAAATCTTATATGATTGTGTACTTTAAAATACAACCAAGGAGCATTTAGTTACTCTTTGATACAACCTACTCTTTGATATAACCTATGTATGTAACGGTAAGTGATTTTTAATAAAAATAATACAATATTTTATAAGATTTTTATATTTTAAGACATGATTTTAAAATATATATTTTAGAAATATTTGTTTTAGAAAAAAGAAAGGATAAATACGCATATAAGTTATTGTGATTTAATCAAATATATTCCAAAAGCTTCAAACTTATCAGATAATTCTTTATCCATTCAAAAAGTATTTGCATATAATGGAAATGCTGTAAGACGAGCTTGTATAAAAATGTATAGCAATCCCTAAAAATTAAAAAATTACAAACCCATTCTAAATAAAAAAAAATAACTAATTGATTTTTACTCAACAGTTTCCCATACCGGGAAATTGAACCCGGGCCTCCCGGGTGAGAGCCGGGTATCCTAACCACTAGACAAT